>JAYESA010000006.1:242974472-242984472 GCA_036927795.1 Iris macrosiphon | reverse complement strand
GATATTCATGCATCTTTACCTTTATGCACCAGTGATATGTATATATATCTTGTTCATACTTTATTTTCTTCACCTTGCTACTTGCTACAACTGTTTTATAGTTTTTATCATTTAACTGGAACTGCTGTTAGAGGTGTACTTGCTCCAGTCCTGACTGGACATATTTTTTTCAGAGTATCCAGAAGATTGGTGTCCGACGTTTTATGGACCTCAGTCCGTCGATGGTGCAGACAGGGACCCCCTAGTTTAGGAGTGATTTCCGGGTTGGTAGCCGGGATCACTATAACCTCAGTTATTATTTTTATTAACTTTTGGTACCGGATTTGTCCCCGGTTTTGGTTTGAGACCTTGTATTATATTTGATTCAGGATGATGTTGTATTATTATTATTGATGTTGTGGTTATTTTAGTAGCAGTTGTTTAGACTTTGTAGTTGTTAGATTTCTATGTTATCTTATCGTGCTTAGATTCGTGATTGAGTACTTGTGATTATCATTATGATATTGCTCCTCCGTTTGGAGTTGAGATCTTGATAGGTATATATATTGAATGCGTGAGATTGTTAGCTAGATAGTAGACCTAGACAGCGTTCTACCGCCGATGCTGCGGCGTAGGCTGGACGTACCCACGACTCATGCCCGATTTTTCGGGTGCGGGTCGTGACACATTTTTGGTGGTATATATATATATATATCAATGTTTCACCTTAACCATGGGAATTTAGTACAGTACAATGCATGCACCTTCTTCTGCCTTGTTCTTGGCCATCTGATCACCAACTCCTTACCAAGTGAAGGGAGAGAGCTGAAGGATGTGGTGAATAATAATGATCAGAAGACCATTAGAGGTCTTCCATCACTTCCTCCAATTAATGCCTGCATTCACATCACCCATTCCTCTGCCAGTCTTCCCTCTACTGCCCCCTTTTCCAACTTTCCATATGCCACCTGGCATCCCTATACCACCACTCCTCCTCCTCCTCCCTGAGCTTTGCTGTTGCTTTATGCACTTGGTTATGGGTTATCTATCTATGAGTTATGGGTTTTGTTAACATGTGTCGACACACAGGGGCGGAGGCAAATTGAGCTTGCACTGGGCTGTAGCCCAGTGCAAAAAAAAATAGCAAATTATTTTTTATATATATGCTAGTATAGACTTATAGCCCACCCAATACTCCATAAAGCTCATCCATTATACCAATCAACAGAAGTGAAAAGTGAATCATTTGAGTCCAGAGACCTAAGACCCCGACTCTCTCACTCTCTATCTCATAGTCTAGGGTTTATTACACAATGACCCGCGACCGATGACCGGAGACCCGCGAGGCCGCGACCCACGACCGAGACGCTCCAGGTGCTTTCCATCTCCGGGTGCTCCCCTTCTCCACACTCCAGCCCAACCGACGACCGGCGACCAGGACGCTGCACCCCTCGGCCCCCTCCCGCTCTCGGCTCTCCTAGTCTCCATTTTCACCTCCTCTGGTAAAATTCTATCATCATCACCATCCTCCTTTGAATTAAATTTTTGTAAAATCCTAACCCCCAAATATTTGGTATTTGGTTTGATTTTAATTCACTATTTAATAGGACTTTGGAATATAATGGAAAATTAAGGAAACAAGAGAAAGAAAAACTATTTTTCATTCTTTAAACCAAGGGGTGAAACATAAGGAAGTGAAAGTCTCCCCCTCCTTCGAATGTTAATGTTTCAACCCCAAGGGTTGATCATAGGGATGAGATCATAGGTGATTTAAATTCTCTTGAATGAGATCGCACGGACGTATATCAAAATGAGTCTATATCAGCCAAAATTGACAACATTTTCACCGTCTTAGTTCGGAAAACAGTTTCGTCAATTTCAATACTCTTGTTCCAACAATTTTATTGGTTAGAGTACTCTCCTTCAAAGGATGCAACATTTTATTTTCCACGTTATCTTTTTGAAAATGATAATGCTCTCCATTGCACATTGATTGTCGATGGGTTTAAAAATTGGAAGAGAGTTAATGAGGGGACTCGATGTACGTTTTTGACACACATGGGAGGACCCAAATCTACTCATAGATATTTCGTGAAAGCTATGGAAGATTTATTAAATTTTACTCAATGTGCTTATCTTTAGTAGTTATATTTAATTGACATACAAAGGGAATATAGTTTGGATTGTTAGTTACAACTTCAGATTTTGAAGGAGGTTGTAAGCAGGAACAATCAATGTGTTTATTAGAATTTGAAAACTTGTTCAAAATTTAACTGTTGTTAATTCTATTTTTTATTATATTTGTATGTCATTTATTTTTACTGTCTTAGAGTCTTAAAATTGTAAATATGAATATGATTCCTAGTAATGAATTGAATCACTTTACCTATATGTCTAGGCTTTTTTATGGTCTAAGAAAAACTTTTTAAGTGTGTTATTTCTTTACATAAGCTGTTTGGTTATTTCTATAATTTTAATCTTCTATATGAAATCAAGTCTTTATAGTTATCTTCTTGAAGCCTATTGCAAATGGACCTGATAGATTTATATGTACTATCTTCTAAAAGTTGATCTTATATATCTTTTCAGGTTGCTTGGTTGTTCAAGTAAGCTGCTCAGTTGTCACCTGAAAATGCAAATGTTCATACCTTACTTGGTGTCTAACAACTTGGAGTGCAAAGTACTTTTTCCTCAAGGTTTTGGCTTTCATTTTCAGATTCTTGCTTCCTAATATTCTTTTTTGAAATGCATAGTATATCTTTGGAATAGATGGAAGCAATTATATTTGGTGGAAAATTATTAATTAGTAAACATTACCAAAATTTAGGCATAAATTTACAAAGAAAAGTCTGTCGAATTTTTGGCATAAATTTTTAGAATCTTATAGTAACAACTAGCTAGCCCACCCTACTCCAAAATCCTGGCTCCACTCCTGTCGACACATGATAACGTCTTGATAAGTGTGTATTTTATATTGGTTCTCCTGCCAACACATTTATCAATATATCTTTTATATTTATCAATGCACATTTTAAGTGAAAGATATATTGATAAATGTACGGATGTAAATATCAATATAAAATGTACATTTATCAATGTGTTACCATGTGTCCTTAGGACACATGTTTGTTGATAATATATATATATATATATATATATATATATATATATATATATATATATATATATATATATATATATATATATATATATATATGTGTGTGTGTGTGTGTGTGTGTGTGTTATTTTTCAGAAATTTGATAAGAGAAGAAAGGAGGAAAAAATATTACTGGCCTCCGGGGAAGTCGTGCACGAAGCATTGTCCTAAGAGTTGATCCAAGGTCTATGTGCAGACGTTTCTCGGAAGCTCCTAATGGTAAAATCTTCTAACTACCGGGTTCTCTTCGTTGCACACAACTCGGAGAGAGAGACCGAACTTAGCTCTGCCCAGAGCAAGGTTTTAGAGAACAAAATATGGTACGAGAGAGAATGAGAGAGAGAAAGAGATTTCATGTAGGAAAATTTTCTGTAGGAAGAAATTGAGATGAGAACCTCAACAAATATATAGAGAGAGAACCAAGCCTTCACTACAGACAACTGAGTAAATGTTATTAATCCAGGCGTTTAATGAGTAATAAAGAAGAAAATTTATGGAGTTATCACATGTTTAAAAGGTGAGAAATGAACCTGGACATAGGGAGTAATAAATGTCCAACTTTCAAATTTTGAATGAGTCAAATCGGTTCAAAAATTAAAGGGGAGCAAAAAGATTTTTGAATCCCAGCCCGAACCCGAAGAGTAAATTTGATCGGCATTCGGCGCCCGTATGTGCATGTGGGCACGTACCCGCACCCGTTACGCGCGCCGAACCGAACCCGGGCGGCGGCTGCAGCGCGCGCATGTGGCCCAAGGGGTTCCCCACACAACATATTTAAGAGAGCAATGAAGAAGAACTAATATATACATACAAGGGGGGAGTGGTCCAACCGATGTAGGACTAAAGGAAAAAGGAGGAAGTTGAGCTTTCGCTCACATACACAGCCAACAATCCCCCTCCAAAAAAAAGGTCAAGTTCCGAAATAGAAGTGACAAAGAAATTAAAAGTGAAGAGTATCTAGGCAGGTATATACTATGCATAGATAAGATGGACTACAGCCTTGAATCTCACTTAGTGACTATTGTCTTTGTCTGAAGAAGTGCTTGATGGACTATGCCTTGAATCAGACTTCGTTTACCAGATTCTGAAAAATAGCACACATAGTACGCTAGAGGTTCTGGGTCTAACGTGTGGCACTTTTGGTTGGCCATGCACACTTATTCCAAATTCATGAGAGTTGTCTAGGATCGCCCTGTCCGCTAGTCGCGGCCTTCACGACCTCTCATATAGGTAAGTCATTAAGGGTTGGTGATAGGTTTCAACCCCGCATATCAGCTTGGACCTATTAAGAGTTTTAAAACTCATCCTAACCATATCACTCAAGAACACTGTCACCATAGGGATGGGAAATCATTATACGCATGTACAACCACTTGGGCATTATAGAATAAGATTTTAATCTCGGGTCAGTGTTCCATAAAAGTCACCTAAGTCTAGCTTGTTCCTACCCATTGAACCGGCTTCTTGGGATCTCCAGACAAACTCGGTTGGGTTGCCACTGCTGGTGACTTACTTATGGGCTTAACCCCATCTCACTCGATGATTCTAAGATCAAAGTCCTAGACAGACCCTTCGTCAAGTGGTCTGCAAGGTTCTTTTCTGACTTTATATAGTCAAGAACCACATATTTGCCCAATAAGCTCTTTATAGACTTGAAGCGCAGCTGCAGGTGCCTGTTCATCTTAACATTCACAGAATCATGCTTTAGTAGTTCCATAACAGATTTATTATCATAGTTTATAGAAATTGCAGGAACAAGACTAATAGAAACAAGTATATGCATAATAAGGTTTCTTAGCCATTCGGCTTCTGTACATGTAGTATCCAAGGCTATCATTTCGGAGTCCATTGTACTCCTAGCTATGATAGTTTGTTTACATGATCCCCAGGAGATTGCAGCTCCTCATAGAGTGAAAACATATCCAGTAGTGAATTTTACATAGTGTGAGTCAGTTACCCAGTTTGCATCTAATAACCTTCTATGATATCAGGGTATCTAGTATAGTGCAGCATATAATCTATAGTACCCCTAAGATATCTAAATACTCTTTCTAATGTTGTCCAATGTAACTGATTTGGGTTACTAGTATATCTACTTAGTCTTCCAATAGCAAATGCAATATCAGGTCTGGTCATGTTTAATATATACATGAGAGAACCTATCATCTGTGAATATCTGTGTTGTTTCATGGGAGAACCCTCATTCTTATTGAGAACAACACTACTGTCATAAGGAGTAAGGGCAGGTTTCTTATCAAAATACTCAAAAAAAATTAGCATTTTCTTGATAGAGTGTGCTAAGGATAGAGTATAGCCCTCCTTGTATTTGGACAGTTGCATGCCTATAATCAAGTTGGCTTCACCTAGATCTTTCATATCAAACTGGCTGGATAAATAGTCCTTGGTATTAATTATTAATTCTAGTGATGATCCAAGAATAATGATGTCATCTACATACAAACATAAGATGACACAACTTTCATCTATAATTTTGGAGTATATACATTTGTCATACTCATTTGGCATGAAATCATATTCTGAGATGACTATGTCAAATTTGTTGTGCCATTGTTTGGGAGCTTGCTTTAGGCCATAAAGAGATTTGACTAATCTGCAAACTTTCTTTTCTTGGCCTTTAGCAATGAAACCTTCAGGTTGCTCCATATAGATTTCTTCCTCTAGGTCCCCATTTAGAATGCTGTCTTTACATCCATTTGATGGATTAGCATATTAGAAGCTATGGCTAGAAGGGTTCTGATAGAGGTGATCCTATCTACAGGTAAGTAGGTATCAAAATAATATAATCCCTTTTTTTGGGTAAAACCTTTGGCTACTAATATTGCCTTATATTTCTCTATAGTATCATCACCTCTAAGTTTCTTTTTGAATATCCACTTACAACCTATGGGTTTACTACCTAAAGGTAGGTCTGCTAGAAACCAAGTATTGTTCTCCATGATGGAGTTATACTCACTGTTAATGGGTTCTATCCATAAAAGGGGCATCAGGAGAAGATATTGCTTCTTCATAAGTTGAGGGATCACCCTCTATAAAAAAAGTGAATAAACCTTCTCCTAAGTTCTTTTTAATTCTTTCTCTTTTACTCATTCTAGGTTCTATATTTTGTTCGAGTTGTGAACTAGATATTTGAACATGAGAGCTAGTGGACGGAGCAAGAGAGGAGTTGGAGGGAGAGGAATAAATTCTATCTTTGAAAGGATATATATTCTCAAAGTAAACTGCATCTCTTGCTTCTATAATAGTATTGTTAGAGATTTTATTTACTTATGAGTGAGTAACAAGAAATCTATTGGCATTGCTATCTAGGGCATATCCTATTAATACAGCATATATAGTCTTAGGTCCAATCTTCCTCTGTTTAGGTTCAAAAATTCCTACTTTAGCTAGACATCTCCAAACTTTGAGATAATGGATCATAGGAGCTCTTCCTTTCCATAATTCATAGGGAGTCTTATCATTAGACTTACTAGGAATCCTATTAAGGATGTAACATACAGATAATAATGCTTCATCCCACAAATTATCAGGAGCACCTGAGCTGAGGAGCATGGCATTCACCATGTCTAACAGAGTGTGATTCTTCCTTTCAGCAACTCCGTTGGACTGTAGTGAATATGGAGCAGTTACCTCATGGATTATTCCGTGTTCTTCAAAAAATTGGTCATATCATTTGATGTATACTCTCCACCACGATCTGATCTAAGTATCTTAATATTTCTCTTTAACTAGTTCTCAGCTTCAGATTTATAGACCTTAAATCTGTCTAGAACTTCATCTTTGGTTTTGAGAAGATATGTATAACAATACTTTGAATGATCATCTATAAAGGTAACACAAGTATTTTATACCGCCTCGGGTGAAAACCCTATTTGAGTCACACACATCACTATGAACTAGCTCTAGAAGGTCAAAGTTCCTTTCTACAGATTTGAAAGGTAGCCTAGTGTGTTTGGCTTGAACACAGATCTCACACTTGTGTTTATCATCTATTGGAGTCTTAGGAATAAGATCTAAGTTCATCATCCTTCTTAGGGAACCTAGATTCACATGACCTAATCTACTGTGCCACACATTTGAAGATTATATATTAGAAACAACAAAAGAAGGATCTAAAATTTTATTCACGGTACTCAAAATAAAAATACCATCTCTTACAAATTATTTTCCAATAAAAGAGTCATTCTTAAAAAATACTATTTTATTTGCCTCCATAATAATCTTGTACCATGAAGTTACAAGAAGAGACCCACTAACTAAATTTCTTCTCATAGACGACACATGCAACACATCATGAAGAGTCAGAGTTTTTTCTGATGTCATCTTTAGATCTATTCTTCCTCTTCCTATAATCGGTGCCGCTGAGCCATCCCCTAGGGTTACACCTCCTTCACCTGATTCCTGATAGTTTGAAAAACAGGAGCAATCAAAGGAAACATGAACATTAGCTCCAGAATCCAACCACCAATCGTCAGAATGGTAGAAAATGTTGACTAAGGGTTGATAGCTTACAGACCTGAAGAAACTAGAAGAGTCGTTGAGAAGCATCTTTGCTTCTGGTTTGGCTGGAAGTTTCCTTTTGTAAGAAGTCTGGACAGCTTCCTTCTTCCTATGGAAACAGTTGGTGGCCATATGGTTTATTTTACCATAAATAAAATAAAATCCCTTCTGATCATGAGTCTGACCGAAGTTTCTTGGTTTATAGTGATGATGGTTTTGGTGTTGAGGCTGAAGGTTCTTCTTCTTCTTGAAGAAGTTCCTTTTGGGTTTGTGATGATGATGAGGCTTGGGTTTGCCTTGGGATTCTACTAGGTTTACCTTAGCTTTAGACTCAGACTTAGGGTTAGACCTTAGCCTAATTTGTTCTTCTGTTCTAATTTTCTTTAGGACTTGAGCAAAGGTAAGGTTACCTTGAGTATGAATAAGGTCTTTCTTGACATCAGACCAAGAGGGTGGAAGCTTGTCTATTAAGCAGGCTATTTTATACTCAGTAGTGAAGAAAGTGCATTTGGCTTGAATATGCCTAAGGTATTCTTCGAATTCATGTATTTGGTCATTCATAGGTTTATTATCTATTATAAAGTATCTGTTGAATGAGGAGGAATTGAATCTTTTAATTCCAGCATCATCACAGCTATATTCATCTTCCAGGGCATCCAAAGTTCTTTATCACTTTTGTATTCAAAGAATATGCCATATAGTGATTCATACAAAGCGCTTAGAATTCTATGGAAGCAATGGTAGTCTATTTCCTTAGGGGTCTTGGGTCTAGTGGAGCCAGAGGACTTAGATACACCTATGTCAGACTCAGTGTCATCAGAGTCATTTGTGATTGGTGTGGAACCATCAATGGCTGAGATCAATCCTAAGGTAGTGAGCCAAAATTTTATCTGACTTTGCCATCTCTTAAAGTAGGTCCCGTTGAACTTTATAGGTTTAGCAGTAAAAGTCCCATCCTTGCCAGTCATGATTGCTAATGAGAAATGTTTGAAACTGAAAGATACGTAATTACTTAATAATAATGTCCAATAATTTAGAATAATTGTTCAAGTGATTTTGCTAATCAATCTTAAAATCTTTAGTCTATCAAGTGTAGATTAAATTGTGTTAGCTGTAGGGGCCGGTTTCCAGCTAGCGGTGGTCCAAAAATACTTAAATACCGTGTCGCTTAGGGCTATTTACACCCGGTTGACAGAATGACCCTTTCGGCTTGTTCCCAAATTTATCTCTACTTTTAGAATTCAGACTCAAAAAGATTTGCAATTATACTAAACTATTATTTATTCAATACTCGAGACCCTTATCAAATTTCTAGAAAATAACATATATATAAATATTATCAACAATCTAAGAGTTGATCCGAGGTCTATGTGCAGATGTTTCTCGGAAGCTCCTAGCGGTAAAAACTTCTGACTGCCGAGTTTTCTTCGCTGCACACAACTCGGAGAGAGAGACCGAACTTAGCTCTGCCCAGAGCAAGGATTTAGATAACAGAATGAGAGAGAGAGAGATTTCACGTAGGAAAATTTTTTGTAGGAAGAAATTGAGATGAGAACCTCAACAAATATATAGGGAGAGAACCAAGTTCAAAATTTGAATGAGTCAAATCGGGAGCAAAAAGATTTTTGGATCCCAGCCCGAAGAGTAAATTGGATCGGCATTCGGTGCCCGCACACGCACACGCACCCGCACACGCACACGCACACGCACCAGAACCGAACCGAACCGAGCTGGGCCGGACGGCAGCGGTGGCGCGCGCGTGTGGCCCAAGGGATTCCCCACACAACATCTTTAAGAGAGAAATGAAGAAGAACTAATATATACATACAAGGGGGGAGTGGTCCAACCGATGTGGGACTAAAGAAAAAAAGGAGGAAGTTGGACTTTTGCTCACATACACAGCCAACAATGTTAACAAAACCCTATGATATATATGCCTTCACTTTTTCTTCTACTTGTTCCCCCACTGCAAACAGTACCTATCTTCTCGACCCACTTACTAAAGAGATGAGACAGAATTCCCAATTTTATATTATACAATAAGTGGTGTGCTCTATTGAACTGTTCCACAAATCTCTACCAGACACCATTGCCTTAAAAGAGCTGTTACACGGTCAAAGAAATGCTGGACAGTGGGGTAATTAGACCAAGTACTAGATCCTATTCCTCACCATTCATACTAGTAAAAAATTAGATATATCCTGGAGAATGCGTATAGACTATAAACACTTAACAAAGCACAGTCAAAGACAAAGTTTCGAATTCCCTTTGTAGGTGAGTTGTTTGATGAACTCAATGGGGCTAAATATTCATCTAAGTCTGATTTAAGGGCTGAATACCATCAAG
>JAYESA010000006.1:242964472-242969472 GCA_036927795.1 Iris macrosiphon | reverse complement strand
TCCGTCGACAACACCCCGTATCGGCCCTGTTATAAAACTCATTGTAACTTCGTGTACGCTCGTCGTTTCAAAACAAAACTTATGCCATCGGACTCGTAGCAATACGATGGTCCTGTGACCCAAGTTTGGTTCGATTCTGAGAACGTTGACAAAATCCCGTATCGTGGGTCCCATGGCTCTACTTGATGGACAATTTTGTGATCGGCTCATCGGAATCCAGTTCTGGACATTCTTTTGGGTTCGTATCATCATTCTGGACTTGTAGACACTAAGTTTGATGAATTTGGTGAACATTGTCTTTAGCACATTTTTTGGTGCAAAGCGGGCCACATGTGTACCCTGCTTTGACCAGAAACTGTCACTTTTGTTCCTGTATCCAAATTGGACTTATGGACAGGCAATTTTAGCTATTTGATATCTTCTGAGCATGATGGTAACGTTTATTTCAGCAACCGGAGGAGTACCTGCAGATCCCGCTGATACTAGAGCAGCAGTTGGAAACCAAATCCCAGACAAGTGTACCTTGCCAATCTTGCAGTATTTACTACATAATGTTCTCTTGATTTAATTATATGATGTATTTGTTCAACCTAGGACCGTGTGACATTACTTAACGTCCGAAACAAGATTCGGGTGTCAACGTCGTACGCGGAGTTGTGTAACGTCACCTAGAGATTGATATCGCGACCCTATATATCTTCGTGCTTGCATCATCAAGTACGTCATACCATAGGACACCTGACACTATTTATGAGACTTAATCTTCCTGAGATATTCATGGTGATTCTGTATAGGTTACAGGATTCGTGACATAGATATTGCATATGCTTAGCTATCATTATGACTCGCTGCATCAGTTAGAGGTCATGATCTTGCGTGACATGGACATGAGATATCGTGGACATGATATGTATGATTACATTGGGTGGGGAGAGACACACATGCTACAGGTTGATTATATTATTACGGTGTCGTAGCCTCGCCGAGCTAGGCTTATACATGATATTACTGCTACCCGGCTCCCCAACACCGAGCTTGTAGTGGTCTCAAGCCTGAGTCTAGTGTTGCTCTCATCTTGCATATCACTTAGCTGGTTATATAGTTTACCCTATTGATTCATTTATTATTGTACTGTATTTATTTGGCTTGAGTTATTCTTGAACCTTGCTATGTCCCCTGAGGACCTGGAATCCGGATTATGTCCCCAGGTTTAGCAGTGGAGATCTACCCCGAGGTGTACGAGACAGGAGAAGACATTAGAGCAGTACCAGAACCCGAGGACGAGGTGATCGCTGAGAATTTCTTCTGAGTATCTGCTTATCTATACTCAGTCTTTGCTGTTGTTATACTCTTTATTTTTTGTCTATTGACTGCTGTACAAAACATATTATCGGGTTATTTCCCGAGATTTATTTTATTGAGACTTGATGTTGATTTATATTTCATATTGATTGTATTCATTTCTGTGGATGAGATTAGTAGCATAGACCTTTATTGTTGTTTTACAGCTTAAGTACACCCTGATGGGTCCATTAAATTGGGTTTGCCCATCGGGTGTGTGCTGCTGGCCATTGCCACGTGTCTAGTCCCTCGATATTTTGGGACTGGGGCGTGACACTCCCTCTGTTGGTGCGGGGCATGATGTTGTGCCATAGGTGGCCTAGCTCCAACTCTCCGATCCTGTGCTCTACCAAATGGAGGTACAGTGGGGCAATCTCGCATCTAATGAGCAGCGGATCCACAGAACAGACACACCTTCAGCCTCCTCCTACAAACATCCCAAGTGTGTCCTGCCTTCCTGCAGTAGGCACAAGTGGGCACTCTCTGATCCTGACCCTGCTGTGCTATCTTCTGCACATAGGGACGCTTGGTCGGTTTCGCACTACCACTCGCACTACCTGAATCATCCCTGCCTCTCTTGGACTTGAGCTCCAAGTCATCCTCTGCCCTCTGAGCATCCCCTACGATCTGCTCGAAGGTTGCCTCGCGGTCACTCCTAGTCAAAGACTTGACCGCCAATGACCAAGCCCTTGTGAAACTTCCTCGCCTTTGCTGCCTCACTCAAGCCCTCCAAGAATCTGCCCAGACGGCAGAACTCTGCTGCATACTCGTCCACCAGCATGCTCCCTTGGACGAGTGCCTCAAACTGGCTCTCCAAGGCACTGAAAGCCACATCTGGGAAAAACTTCTCCTTAAAAAGTCTCTTGAAAGCCTCTCAAGTAAGCCCTGGTGCTGCGATCCTCGTATCAGTGCGATACCACGTCAAAGCGAGGTCGAACATCTGACTGCCCGCTGCCTCTATCTGCATGCTGTCTGGAATCTGTGCCAGCCAAAAAATCCCCTCAATCTGCTCTATCCAGTTATCCGCGTACAAGATCCCCTCTGTACCCTGGAACTCCTTGGGCCGCATCCTTTGGAAATCAATGATGTTGCCCGGCCTCGGATGCTGAGTCTGATCTGCCTGTGGCTGAATCTGAGCCACTCTGTCTACTGCCGTCATGGCCATCTGGTGGGCATTCTCAATGCCCAGCCTCATCACGTCCACCTGGCGGTACTGCGCGTCCATCATCTCCCTGAAGAACGCAAACAACTACGTGGCGTCTACTGGTGCAGAAGGTGGTGGAGGAGGTACCACCGGAACAACTGGGGTAGTCCTCGGATCAACGGGTGGAGGAGGATCCCCGAGAGAAGCAGATGCTCCCTCAACCGCAGGAGTGGTGAGTGGAGCGGTAGCAGCTGCCTGAATACGAGCTAGACGAGAGGTAGCATACCTCTCGGTGGAAACTGCTGGGACAGTACGATAGGATTATGTCTTTGGAGGCATCCTGAACATCGATCAAAAAAAGCCAATACGATGCAAGATACGATATCATCAAAGAAGGACAATAATATTTCAAAGGAAAGCAATTCCAGAATAATTAGATTGGAATTGTTCCTAGTCGTGATTGAGTACACTCTCATCCTAGATCCTATATCCTAGAGCAGGCTCGCAGCAGTACAACTAAATCGTTGTAACTACCACGACATCGTACTAATTGCGAAGCTTGAGACCTGCGTGGACCGCCACCAAAAACGTGTCACGACCTGCACCCGAAAATCGGGCATGAGTCGTGGGTACGTCCAACCTACGCCGCAGCATCGGCGATAGAACGCTGTCTAGGTTTACTATCTAGCTAAAAATCTCACACAACAATATAAGTACATGTCAAGATCTCAACTCCAAACGGAGGAACAATATGATAAAGATAACACAAGTACTCAATCACGATTCTAAGCACGATAAGATAACAATGAAGTCTAACAACTACAAAGTCTAAACAACAAATACTACTAAAGCAACAACAATAATATTAATAATACAACAATATCCAGAATCAAATGCAATACAAGTCTCAAACCAAAAGCCGGGGACAAATCTGGTACCAAAAGCTAATAAATACAATTGAGATCCTAGTGATCCCAGCTACCAACCCGAAAATCACTCCTGAACTAGGGGGTCCCTGTCTGCACCATCGACATGCTGAGATCCATAAAACGTTGGACACCAATCTTCCGGATTCTCTGAAAAATATATCCAGTCAGGATTGGAGCAAGTACACCTCTAACAGCAGTTCCAGTTAAATGATAAAAACTATAAAACAGTTGTAGCAAGTAGCACAAGGTGAAAGAAATAAAGTATGAACAAGGAAATATATATATATATATATATATATATATATATATATATATATATATATATATATATATATATCAACTGGTGCATAAAGGTAAAGATGCATAAAAAATCAGAAGCAAGATAATAATGACTGCATGATACAAGAAATCTAAACTAAGATCAAGTGTGTGCACAATAACGTGAAGTGAGTCCAGCAAGAATAAATGTAATGAGTCCAGTCCAGAAAGTATAAGTGAGACCAGTCAAGAAATGCAAGAGAGTCCAGACTAGAAAGAATGAACTCGTGTCTCTGAAATACCTGTTTCGACATGTAATCGGCTAGGGGTAAGTACGGCTCACCGCACACTGGGTGTGCGGCTGCTATCATTCTAGATTAGACCAGAGGGGGTGATTCCAGTGATTCCAGATTTGTGAATGTTTACATGTCTACTCGAGTATTTTCCCGCCCCGACTAGTACAAGTGAATCCAAGACCCGACACGTAAATCAAGTATGAGTCCAGCCAGAAACATGAGTGATGACTGTAGTGAGTCCTGATGTGATGCCAGTAGGTGATTACATGAGGCCAGAAACATGAAATATATGTGTCGCAAGTGAATGAATCCAGAAATACTAGTCAGTGTCGTGCCAGAAAATCAGATAATACTATACTAGAAGCTGAATCATAATAATTATCAGATAATAAAAACTATCAGAGAATGTACTCGCCTGATGTCCTGAGCAACTGGCGAGGATCGAGGTCCGAACTGGCATCACAAGGACCTATTGTGAAAAGTAAGGTTAAATGGGGTTCTAAAGAGTTAAACATATATAAAATAACTAAAAACAGGCTTCTAGGGTTCACTACTAGAATAAGCGGGATTAGCGACGTATTTTAGCGACTCCTAGTAAAAACGTCGCTAAATTAGCGACTCGGTAAAAATCGTCGCTAGGCGTCGCTAAATGGCGACATTTAGCGACGTTTAGCGACTTTTATTAAGATTTTAAAAGAATAGTCACTATAAGTTCAATTATGGTCGCTAAACGTCGCTAATATATCTGTTTTAGCGACGTTTAGCGTCGTAATTAGCGACGTATCTATCTAAAATATTTAGCGACGTATTTAGCGACGTCTTTGGCGTCGCTAATTTTTATTTTAGCGACGTTTTTATTTGACGTCGCTAAACGTCGCTAAATTTTGGTTAATTAGGGCTCTGTTTTCTTTTCTCCATCTGTCGAAAATTTCGAAATCGTTTCGATTTCCCCCGCCCCCCCTCCGGCGACGCGGTCTCCACGGCTGCGCTCCCCCTCTCCGGCGACCGGGTCTCCACGGCATCCCCCTCCCC
>JAYESA010000006.1:242888115-242964372 GCA_036927795.1 Iris macrosiphon | reverse complement strand
CTATACTAGAATCCGTACCGCATTTCGTCAATAATTGGACTAGTCCAAATTATACAAAACAACTCCAACCCAAAATTGAAACTCTTATGCCTTAGCTTGTATATTTCATTCTTCGAGTCGATTACAACTTAAATCCCACAAGTATAAATATGTAACAACATAATTTATATACTACAATTATGTTTACATAACTTTCCATGTAAAGGTGCATACCTAGATATGTAAACACAAACACGATTATTATAACACACATAATATCATCACCTAGTGTCAATGCATTTCGTATCGTGTCTAATATATGAATCGGTTATCAAGGAACAAATCCTCTTTTTCTAAAAATATTCTGAAAACACGAGTTCCCAAACTTAACTTATACTAAATTAGACTAATAAATATAACTAAATTAAAAAGGGAAGATAAGGACTTGTCTTTGCTTGAGCAACCTAGGGTTCTTCCAAAGTTTTCAATTTGGTACTTGATTCCTCCATATTCCAAGGAGTTTTGAAATTAAACTATATTCCAAATTAAATTTAGAAGAGAATTTGGGGAAAGCAATAGAAAATACCTAGGTTTGGGAAGAGGGAGGAGGAGTTGTGGAATTATGAGGGAGGAGGAGTCCGGTGGTATCGCGGGTCTGGCGGCGACGGCGTCCGGCGACGGTGGCGCGGAGGTCGGCGGTGGTTGGCGCGGGTCCGGTGGCACAGCAGCAGCAGCCACAGCAGCTACATCAGCAGAAGTAGCACTGTAGCGACAACAGTAGCAGTAGGCATAGTAGCTACATCAGCGGTAGGTTTTAGGATGGAGAGAGGAAGAAGTTTTGAAGAAGATGAAGATGGGAAGGGGATGGCTGCTGATCAGGCCATTAATAGATGGGGTTAGGTTTCTTGAAAAATGGAGGAGGAAGGGGATGGAACCATGTGTTCCTATTGGAAATGAAGAAGGAAGGTGAATATGACATGTAGTGAATGATTCATGAGAGCTTGCTGCTGGTTTCTCACCCCCCCCCCCCCCAATGGATTTGGTTTTATGCATGAAGCCCCTTTCACCCTCCAAGTATTAATAAAATCAATTTGTAAATTGATATTTATATCAATTTTACTATTTAGATATTTACACACACACACACACACACACACACACACATATATATATATATATATATATATATATATATATATATATATATATATATATAAATGAATTGAAAATAAAAAAATAAAAATAATGGCAGTTATGACACGTCGGAACTACAAAAAGTTACACTTTTCAATTCATTTCAATAACCATCCAAACAAAGGAACTAAAAAAATATGCACATACATGACGCACATACGCAATGCGTATGCAAACTCTCAACTTCGATTTTTTTTACTTCGCTATACTTCCGTGAACCAAACAACCCCTTAGAGCAACAAAATACATTCTACAATTTTAAAATAAGAATTACAAAATTCTATATCTTTTTAGCAGATTAACTAAGTGTTAACGTAAATTGATTAATACAGTGTGAATTTTCCTATAAAAAATTATAAATGTTCTTCATTCTTATAAGATGTTTTTAAAGTCTATAAATAAAATTTGAGAGGAAAACCAACAAACAAAAACGTAACAATACTCGATTCATTGTATAATTTCACAAGTAATTATCTCAAGAACTTTCCTAGTTGTGTAACAATATGATTGTTATTAGGGATATTTAGACTTTGGGTCTCAGATAAGTTTTAAAATTTATGTTTGGATCTCCATAATATACATAATTAATATTTAGGTCTCAAAAATGTCACTAATGTCTCAAAAGTGTACCAAAAGTGTCACTAATTATTTTTTGTGACACTTTTGAGTCTAAAATACTAATTATGTATATTATGTAGACCCAAACACAAATTTCGGAATTTATCTCAGACCCAATGTCTAAATATTTTTTGTTATTACTATAAATTATACCTTATCCTTAAACTAACAAAAAAAGAAAAGGAAAAAAAATATTTTTTTTTTACATTTTAAACTTACATTAATGATGTCTTAGGACCGGCCCTGGGGTAAGCCAGACAAGGCTTCAAGTTATGGCATCCGCTCTGATTAGGACAGTCCTCCAGGTCCAGCATGACCTACAAAATGTCGGAGTTGCCGGTAACCCCCACGACATAAAGAAACGTCTCACAAGATGTCGAACAAAGAGACAACTAAATCAGCTCCCGATAGAACAACCCAACCCACCTACTAACCGTGTGTCTCTAATCTATTCTACTATATAATGCCAAAACTAGGCTTCACCGTGAAAATTTTTTGTTCCAAAAATACCCTTCAACATATTTAGTAATTAAAAAGAATATCTACAATAAATTTCACTGACAACCATTTAAGAGATGCAATAATGACAATCATTTACGGAAATCAAAGTGTTCATGCTACTTGCTAAGTCTTTTAAATTGTTACCAAAGAATTCGAAGGGTTGAACCATTAACCTATATAATTAAAAGCAGTAGAAATAAACTAACTCATCAACATCATTCACTCCAATATACGTGCAAAGCACGTGCACATATACTAGTATAATTAATGAAGAACAAAACATTTTTTCTAAGTTTCTAATATTAAGGAAAAGGTAAAATTATTGTGTGTGTTTGTGATTGATCATGATTTTCTAGATACAATGTCCTTATTAAATATTATATACTTAATTGACACGAAATATACGTTGCACTCTATGTTTACAAAATAGTAATATTATAATATGGCTTTTCTTTTTGTGTGTGCTATATTACATGTATCAAAAGTTCAAATTTAACACGCAATGTAAATGTATTATTGCTATATTTAGATAGGGAGAACAATATTGGTCGAGTATAAATTATATCAATTTTATTACATAAATATATTTTTACTAACCTATCCTAGGATTAAGGGGTACTCAATTATTATATTAGAGCTCAAGTGTGATATTTGTAGAGTAATGTTTAAACATGTTCTAGGCCTAATTTTTTTAATTTGATATGTTAGGACTTAAATTCTAGTATAAAATTCAGCCCCCCCCCCCCCCCTTCCCCCCTTTTTTTTTCTTTTCATTATACCTTCTCTAACATATACAGTAAAGTTTCATCGTCAGGCATGAGAGGGAGGACATAATAGGAAAAACGAAAAAGAACAACTTATGATCCAAATTCTCTAATTTGACATGTCAGGACCTAAACTCTAAACTGATATAAAATTCAGAATCAAAACACTAATTTGAGCCATGGTCTTTATCACTTAAGAACTACGGTAAAAAAAATTAGAAAATAAATAACTATTAAATATATTTAATCATAAATATCAAAATGACATATTTTTCTTATATGAACTAGATATTTTCAGGGTCTGCTTGGTAACGATGTTTTTACCGATTTTTTGGTAATTTTGAACCGATCGTTTATGAAGTATTTTAAAAACTGCTGCTTGTTATTTATTTTGAGGCACATGTTTTGGTTGGCTCAAAAACCTCCTAAAATCGGTGTAATATTTTTTTTTTTTGTCTTTATAAACACCAAAAAATCGACGAATTTTGAAATTTTTTGTTATCCTATTACATTTATAACCTTACAAAAGATATATAATTATAACTACTAATATCCTACCTTTTTTTTTTTCCAAACTTATACTAAATTAGACTAATAAATATAACTAAATTAAAAAGAGAAGATAAGGACTTGCCTTTGCTTGAGCAACCTAGGGTTCTTCTAAAGTTTCCAATTTGGTACTTGATTCCTCCATATTCCAAGGAGTTTTGAAATTAAACTATATTCCAAATTAAATTTAGAAGAGAATTTGGGGAAAGCAATAGGAAATACCTAGGTTTGGGAAGAGGGAGGAGGAGTTGTGGAATTATGAGGGAGGAGGAGTCCGGTGGTGTCGCGGGTCCGGCGGCGGCGGCGTCCGACGACGGTGGCGCGGAGGTCGGCGGTGGTTGGCGCGGGTCCGGTGGCACAGCAGCAGCAGCCACAGCAGCTACATCAGCAGAAGTAGCACTGTAGCGACAGCAGTAGCAGTAGGCATAGTAGCTACAGCAGCGGTAAGTTTTAGGATGGAGAGAGGAAGAAGGTTTGAAGAAGATGAAGATGGGAAGGGGATGGCTGCTGATCAGGCCATTAATAGATGGGGTTAGGTTTCTTGGAAAATGGAGGAGGAAGGGGATGGAACCATGTGTTCCTATTGGAAATGAAGAAGGAAGGTGAATATGACATGTAGTGAATGATTCATGAGAGCTTGCTGCTGGTTTATCACCCCCCCCCCCCCCCCCAACGGATTTGGTTTTATGCATGAAGCCCCTTTCACCCTCCAAGTATTAATAAAATCAATTTGTAAATTGATATTTATATCAATTTTACTATGTAGATATTTACACACACACACACACACACACACACACACACACATATATATATATATATATATATATATATATATAAATGAATTGAAAATAAAAAAATAAAAATAATGGCAGTTATGACACGTCGGAACTACAAAAAGTTACACTTTTCAATTCATTTCAATAACCATCCAAACAAAGGAACTAAAAAAATATGCACATGCATGACGCACATACGCAATGCGTACGCAAACTCTCAACTTCGATTTTTTTTACTTCGCTATACTTCCGTGAACCAAACAACCCCTTAGAGCAACAAAATACATTCTACAATTTTAAAATAAGAATTACAAAATTCTATATCTTTTTAGCAGATTAACTAAGTGTTAACGTAAATTGATTAATACAGTGTTAACGTAAATTGATTAATACAGTGTGAATTTTCCTATAAAAAATTATAAATGTTCTTCATTCTTATAAGATGTTTTTAAAGTCTATAAATAAAATTTGAGAGGAAAACCAACAAACAAAAACGTAACTATACTCGATTCATTGTATAATTTCACAAGTAATTATCTCAAGAACTTTCCTAGTTGTGTAACAATATGATTGTTATTAGGGATATTTAGACTTTGAGTCTCAGATAAGTTTTAAAATTTATGTTTGGATCTCCATAATATACATAATTAATATTTGGGTTTCAAAAATGTCACTAATGTCTCAAAAGTGTACCAAAAGTGTCACTAATTATTTTTTGTGACACTTTTGAGTCTAAAATACTAATTATGTATATTATGTAGACCCAAACACAAATTTCGGAACTTATCTCAGACCCAATGTCTAAATATTTTTTGTTATTACTATAAATTATACCTTATCCTTAAACTAACAAAAAAAAAGAAAAGAAAAAAAAAATAAATTTTTTACATTTTAAACTTACATTAATGATGTCTTAGGACCGGCCCTGGGGTAAGCCAGACAAGACTTCAAGTTATGGCATCCGCTCTGATTAGGACAGTCCTCCAGGTCCAGCATGACCTACAAAATGTCGGAGTTGCCGGTAACCCCCACGACATAAAGAAACGTCTCACAAGAGGTCGAACAAAGAGACAACTAAATCAGCTCCCGCTAGAACAACCCACCCCACCTACTAACCGTGTGTCTCTAATATAATTAATGAAGAACAAAACATTTTTTCTAAGTTTCTAATATTAAGGAAAAGGTAAAATTATTGTGTGTGTTTGTGATTGATCATGATTTTCTAGATACAATGTCCTTATTAAATATTATATACTTAATTGACACGAACGTTGCACTCTATGTTTACAAAATAGTAATATTATAATATGGTTTTTCTTTTTGTGTGTGCTATATTACATGTATCAAAAGTTCAAATTTAACACGCAATGTAAATGTATTATTGCTATATTTAGATAGGGAGAACAATATTGGTCGAGTATAAATTATATCAATTTTATTACATAAATATATTTTCACTAACCTATCCTAGGATTAAGGGGTACTCAATTATTATATTAGAGCTCAAGTGTGATATTTGTAGAGTAATGTTTAAACACGTTCTAGGCCTAATTTTTTTAATTTGATATGTTAGGACTTAAATTCTAGTATAAAATTCAGGCCCTCCCCCCCTCCCCCCTTTTTTTTCTTTTCATTATACCTTCTCTAACATATACAGTAAAGTTTCATTGTCACGCATGAGAGGGAGGACATAATAGGAAAAACGAAAAAGAACAACTTATGATCCAAATTCTCTAATTTGACATGTCAGGACCTAAACTCTAAACTGATATAAAATTCAGAATCAAAACACTAATTTGAGCCATGGTCTTTATCACTTAAGAACTACGGTAAAAAAAATTAGAAAATAAATAACTATTAAATATATTTAATCATAAATATCAAAATGACATATTTTTCTTATATGAACTAGATATTTTCAGGGTCTGCTTGGTAACGATGTTTTTACCGATTTTTTGGTATTTTTGAACCTATCGTTTATGAAGTATTTTAAAAACTGCTGCTTGTTATTTATTTTGAGGCACATGTTTTGGTTGGCTCAAAAATCTCCTAAAATCGGTGTAATATTTTTTTTTTTGTCTTTATAAACACCAAAAAATCGACGAATTTTGAAATTTTTTGTTATCCTATTACATTTATAACCTTACAAAAGATATATAATTATAACTACTAATATCCTACCTTATTTTTTTTTTTTCCATCTGTGTTTTCCTTCTACTGCTTCCAAACTACAACTATTTTTTTCAATAAGTTCTTAAAATCGTTCTCTCCTACTTTAATTCAATCGTTTCTATTATTTTATGTGTTTCTATTATTTTTGATCAAATGTGCATTTTATTTCTTCCAAACTACAACTATTTTTTTAGTAAATTCTTAAAATTGTTCTCATAGTTTCGTTCAGTCGTTTATATTATTTCATGTATTTTTATTGTTTCATATGTTATTTTTATTATTTCATGTGTTGTTTTTATTTTATTTATATATGAACATATAGGTAATTTTATTCGTGTAAAAAGTTTTCAAAACCGCTAGTTAATGAATTACCAAGCAATGATTGGACTAGTTTAAAGTCACTACTTAAAACTACCCAAAATCGGATCCCTCATAACCGCTCATAACCGGGTTACCCCTAAAATTGTTAAGTACCTTAAAAAAAAAAAATTGTTAAGCAGATCCTCAAAAATATTTATATATTCACCAGTATGATAATATATTCAAAGAATATAATTTTAGATACTTAGATCATTGAAAAAATAGATTTTTTGACACTATAATATTTTGAATACCAACTATAATATTTTGGATACCAAATATTTCTTAATTGATATCAGTCCAACCACATAAAAAGGGCTTACAAATTAATCCCTACTCGTATTTAACATTTGATTAGACTAGACCCGATACTAAATACCAGTCTAATTTGAATCATCCACCTTATTATATTTCAAGCAATTCTCCATCTCCTCCCTCTTGATTCATCATAGATCACAGTCTAAATAGTTCCATTTTTCCTTCCGATTATATGAAAAATTAACTTTTGTGACCTCATGATCACTTTGGAAAGCAAAAAGAACCCATCCTTTTCCAATTTTTTTTTTCCAAAGAATTCCAACTGGACTATCCCACTTCATGGTAAACCAATTAAATATGCTAGTAACGCACGTAAAAATTTGTATTAAAGTATATAAAAAATCTATAATATTATTAAAAATTAAATAAAAATTTAAATTATATTAAAATAATTTTAATATAATATAATTACTATTTGATATAAATATATTATTTAGTTTTGAATATGTGTTTAATTAGATAATAAATTATAGTTAATTTTAAAATAATTTAAATTTTAAATATATTTTAGAATTTATTATATATACCTTTTAAATTTAATAATTGACATATGGACTTATTTTGGAACCGTTTCTAGTAGAAATAAAAATTTAAATAGAATTATTGATAAAAAAATAGAATATTAAAAAGGCTAGATATACTTAGTTATCACACAATAAAACTCAAATAATAATAATAATAATTGTTTACATTGATTATATTAATAATTTTGTATTCACATGTCAAAGGGAAAAGGTTACCTTTGCTTCAGTGGGATATAAATTGAGTCGAGAGTAATAGACAAAAACAGAGACAGAGAGAGAGAGAGAGAGAGAGAGAGAGAGGGAGGGGGGGGATAGGAGACAAATGAAAATAACTCGACTATTTCCATTGTCTCTCTCCTCTTTATCGTTTCTTCTTCTTGTTCTTCCTCCTCTTTTTCTCTTATTTCTTTTGCTAGGGTTTTCTTTTCTTGATTGCAATTTTGATTAGAAATCGAAGCAAGATCCCTTTCTCCGATCTTTCTTAGGAAGAAAATCCATTATAGTTTTTGGCTATAATTGGGTGTTCTTTGTTCCCTGTAGAAATTTGACAGTTTTTTTTATTATAATTTTTAAAAAGAATTCTGAGTATTAGGGCTTTGGTTATTGGGAGAGAAGGATGGGGGATTTCGATAGCGAGGTCAGGGTTTCGGAAAGCGATGGAGTTGGTGGTGCGTCAGGTGAGGATCCTAACTTTATGATTTATTGCTTCTATAGGTGTTTATTCATTTCTGTTGATATTCAATCAATTTTATGTTGATTTTACTCTTGGATTAAGTTCAAGTGCTATGTAAATGCTGTTTCTTTCTATAGAATTTTAGTGCTGAACCGACTCCAAATGATGGATGGGTTGTAATTACTTTCTCTGGACTGAGGTTTGGATATGATGGGTTGTAATTACTTTTTCTCGACTGAGGTTTGGATCGAGTTCAAAGGAGCAGAAATCATAAACCTGAGTTTTTATTTTTCAGGTGGGATCCATGAATGGTATTTGAATCGGTTCTGTTGAAGGAGCAGTTGGGTCTTCTTGACTTAGTCTCTAGCTAGTTGGTAACTTGGTATATACTGGTTATTGTTCCTAGTATGAAGTGTGTATGAATGGACAGAATGTTCCATTCTCTGGTTAGTTCTTGCTGTTGGTGGACTTTTAATATAACTTGTGTAGTGAATGCTCGAGAGTCAATTGTCTTCAAGTTTGGATGACTTATCCCAAGTCCTTGGTCTCTATGTATTGGTTTGGGCGCTTATTGAAAATGTTAGATATAAATGGTCATCGTGGCCATCATCATCATCATCGTTACTGTCTTCATCACTAGGGCGAAACTGGTGACGGTCATCATCAAAAACTATAAATTGGGAAGGGCTACAGGAAAAAAAGGTTGACAAAATTGTATGGATTAGATGTTAATGTTTTTTTTTATATAATGGTTCCACTTGTATGCAACATAAAATCTATGGTTGACACGGGATTTTTTTTTTTTTTTTGTTTGCTAATTGTGACATTAATTTTGCAGCGCAATATACTCCGAGTAAAGTGGGAGTGTAATATGTTGACTTGGTGGGAGTGTAATATATTGAGTTGGTATTTCTTAATATCTTTTTGGATCATTTAAATGAACCTTTAAACTTTATCCTAGATTAGGTTCCAGTTCATTCCTGGGCACATACAAATGATTTTTTTTCTTTTTTTCTTGAAGATATATTTAGCTGTTCTTAGCAGCTGTAAGAGACGAAATAAAGCCCTAGGGATGACAACTGGAAAAGCCACTCACTGAAAGACTATTTATACCGAGTCAATTATGATAGACTATTTATTCCAGTTGATATAGTTTGGAAAATTCATTTTCCTTATTTAGATTCTTAGTGGAATGATTGGATGGAAAATCGACGAGTTCCCTCCTATTTTAAGAGATACAAATTCTTTTAACACTTTACTAATGATCAGTCTTCACGAGATTAATTGGAAAACAGGTAAAGTAATAGAAGCAATGCTATTCTTTTGGTGGCTGCTTTAATGTGTCTCCCTGAATTAATGAAACTAGACAGATCTGCACACATGTAAGTATTAAAAAAAAAAAAATCTATTTTAGTTTTGTCATTGTCAGATAGATAACATTCCAGATAATGATTTGTGTTTCCAAAATTTTGCTACATGTTTCTGTGATGTCTTATTCTCAGTTGATAAGAACGAAAGTAAAAGAAAAGTACTACTCTTAGTGGTTTTATAGTCAATGTTCATCCATAGTTCACATCTGGTATTGTCTTAGTCCTTATATATGGAGTTACAAAAAGAGCACAAAGATGTGACTTGGGATTCACTTAGGCCTGTTTGGCAGCTAGAAATTATATGAAAGTTGGAAAGTTAGTTCTTTGAAGTTTCTAGAAGCCATAGAGAGTAGGATTCCGGACTAATTTTTTTTTGTTTACTAGAATTTAGAAACCAGGATAAAGAAAGTAGAATTTATGATGACATGTCGCTACTAAATTAATATAGATGTGGATCACTTCAATTAATTTTGATCTCTTTTTCAAATAAAAAATAATAATAAGCCATTCTCATTTCCACGAGCTTTAATCCTCTGGGATGGAAAATAAATTAGCCTCTACTTTCCGTTTGGCATACCATCTGTCAATCTCTAAACTTGGTTTCCAAGAACCAAGCAACACACAGTGGAAACTAAGAGGATCTTCCATTAGTATCCATGTTAGTTTGCGGTTGCCAAACACACTCTTAGCCCCAAATGTAGCTGATGGAAGATAGGATTCATGCACATAACACTGTCACTTTGGGATGGAGGCTTGTTCTTATTGTTGTAGACATGCTGAATGGTTGGCCAATGGAATTATTAACCACACACTGACTAGCAAATGTAGACATCCTGATGGAGGATAAAGATTAAATTAGTTTAATTTGTTTGTTAGGTTTAAAAATAAATAATAATAATGATAATTTTATCCCTTTGAGTTAGTTTGGATGCTGTTTTAGTTGAGGAGTTAAGATTCTTTTTATTTGTTTGTTATTGGAAGGTTAGTTTGGATAGGAAGCTTATCTTCCTTAGGATTATTTTGTTTATCCTTGAAGTTATTTTGTGTTATCTTATGGTTGAATGCATGACTATAAAAAGAGCCAAAGCATTGTAGAAGGGAGAGAGATGAATACAAAATTGAAAACTGAATTATTATACGTTGGTGCGATGCCTAAGTAATTTAAACTTCTTTTTCAAAACTTGTTTCATCTATCATATATAATCTTCTTCTGTGCGCTCTTCATCAACACATCGTCAACATTAGATTCCGGAATCTTCGGTATATTTTAAAACTCACATTTAAGTTCATTGATAAATCTTTGCATCTTGTGATAATTTTTATGAAATTATATCAATAATTTTGTTCATAATTAAGTATCTCCTATAAACCCTAATTATAAAATTGGATTTGTTGAACTTAAGTCCCTGTCCCGTGTCACATCCTATACACGAGGAAGTAGATGTCTAGGGCTATATGAACATCCTACCAGCTCTGATGACCTGACCCAGTGGTTGGCGTTGATGACATCTCTATAGGACAAGTATTAGTCATAGGAATATGGGACACAATGGTTGGCTTAGGTGATGGCTTTATAGGCCCTGGCCTACATATTGGTATGACTACATAATTTGATGCATTACCATATATACAAGAGTATTGCCATGCCTAGCAATTAGCTCCATAACTCCACCTTTCTTATGACGTGCGACCACAACACGAGCAACATAAAGAAAAGAAGAACAAAGCGTTTCCCCCCAGTTATTTACGGTCAGCTGTATGAATCATTTTTTTTCCGAGTTATCTAGGACATCTCCTTGTTAACATCAGAAATCCTTGTGACCTCTAAAATATGACTGAAGTTTGAATTTTCAGTATGCTTTGAGGTGCACTTTTCATGTTTCCAGAACTTGAATTGCATATTGAATGCTAATTGTAAATTGGATATATTTAATTCATTTCTTTCCCAATTTCTTTAATTTTTGTTGTGGTCGGAGCATTCATTTATATATCTATAGGTTGAATTTAATGTACTATTCGAAACTCTTAACATAATTTTACTTCATTTCTGCTATTCTGGCTCTATTAACCACTTTTCTTCTCTTGGGCAGATAATGCTCTATTTGACGCTTCACAATATGAATTTTTTGGTAAGGATGGAGTGGTGGAAGTTGAATTAGGGGGATTGGAAGATGGTGGTGAGGAAGCTGATTTAGTTGGGCTTGATGATAATGATCACCACTTGTATTCTTTCAGAGATATAGAAGAGGTATACATGATGCGATTTACCGTAGACCTATTTTGTACTTGGCAACAATCAGTTACAGATGATCTTCGCCTCCTGCCCTATAATATGGCAGTGTATATTCTACGTACTTATCTTTTATACTATTTAGGGCATATATGAATTTTCTTTTGTTATACCCCCAAAAGTTTGGAATGAAGGCTTTTCTGTTGAATTCTTGTTGTTATTAATTATAAAACTGTAAGCATAATTAGCAAGTCAGCTATCTTGGGCATCTGTACCAGCTTCTGATGATTATGGAATGAATTATTTGATGTTCATCTTAACTGATTTTATTACATTGTTCATTATGTATATCTTTCTGCTTCCCTTTATAACTTCAAGGTTGGTTTATTATTCATTTTGCTCCACACCATCTCCTTGGTTCTTGAATAGGAAACCCATTTTAGCAAAATCTCATTGCAGCTGGCCGATGATCATAAACTCATCAATTGTTTTAATTTGGAATTATGGTTCCTATTTATTATGTGTTAAAAGCTAATAATTATATAAACCATTTTTAGCAAAATCTCTCCTTTCTCTATCTTTATCCCCGATAAAGAAATTATAGTATGCTGATGGAGTTTTACTTTTATTTGCACATTCTCTGGTTACATCATACATGTCCTCATAGGAGAGTGCTTACCTTTAGTACTCAGCCAGCTAACATGGACATGACCAAGGTTTGAAGTGCTGCTACATGAAATACCTGTGTTTTGAATAAACTCGGAAATAGATCCAATAAACTGGTTTCATAATGTGAATTGTGAACTATGGTATAAATCCACCATACAGTTTGATGGCTTGAGGAACAGGAAATTTTCTTGCCCCATGCTCCTTTTTTCTTGTAATTTCTTTTTTCTTGATTGCGCAACATTCTAGAATATAAATGATGACCATAGATGTCTTATAAATTTATTTTTTTCAAGCACATGGATATTCTTAGTCATGGTACTCTTACATGTATTTCTTCACTTAAAGCATCCACAATTTTGTAATGTGAACATCCTCCTCAATTCCACCATCCAATGTGATGTACGCAAACATAGTTGGACTTAAATGGTTAACTTGTATCATAATATCGGTTTTGTACCAGGATTTTTTATGCCTTCCTCTCCCTGCGTGTGTGTGGTGTATGCCTAAAGCAGTGCAATTAGTACGATTAAGGAGATGGCGAATTAAGCCGAACTAGTATATATGCACGTGCTTTGCACGTATCTTGGAGTGGATGATGTTGATGAGTTGATTTAACTTTGTTGTTTTTAATTATATAGGTTAAGAATTCAACCCTTCAAATTCCGTGGGAACATCTTAGAAGATTTAGCAAGTAGTATGAACCCTTCGATTTCCGTAATACATTAATGAATCTCTTAAATGGTTATCAGTGGAATTTATTGTAGGTATTCTTTTAATTAGTAAATATATTGAAGGGCATTTTTGGGAAGAAAACTTCCACGGTGAAGCCTACTTTTGGCATTATATAGTAGAATAGATTTCTTGGTGACATGCCACCGCAATTAATTGGCCATATAATCGAATTAGTTGGTAACTGGTCCTGGACTGGGCACCTTACTTTGCAGTATTGGTTGATACCAATACATATTGGTCGTATTGTGTCGGTTTTGGCCTGTCCCGAGACTGACCATACCTATCAGCTGATATTGGTCGACACCTACATTGGGGCTCTCTTTATCGATCAATTTAGTAAAGAAAAATTAAAAGAAAAAGACAGAAAAAAGAACAATGTTGACACAATGATTTGATTGTGCTGAAGATATACATGCTACAATGTGCCAATAAGATTCTTTCTTATCGAAACATTGTAACCATTACCATTGTCAAAGTTATTAATATTATTCCATTTGGAACTATATCTATTGCGGGCATACTGTCTAAAAAACAAGTAAATAAGCAATATTACTTGTGTGGGTGAGCAGTTCGTCAATGTTGGATATTATTTCATTTAAAGCTAATGAAAATCAATTAATAATAAATAATATGCCTACATAGATCAAATATTTTTCTATTCTCTAATATGATTTAATTTTCTTGGTCTTCCAAAGCAAAGAACTCTGGAACCACTGAAACTGCCGAAACTGTCGATCCTGAAATTCACAAGGGTCTGAAATTCGTTTTAATACCGAAACTGCTGAAATCACTTACTAGTACATTGTTGTGTACAATATTTTGTGTGTTGAATCTGTTGATATTCACTATTGACAGATCAATGTGTTGCATTTGCAGACTGAGGGTTTAGGATCTTACTCTGATATTGATGATATTTCAAGTACTTTCTCAAAGGTTAGTTTACTCCTTTCTGACGTATTTATGAAAATGTCAGAATTTCATGATTTATCCTGGTGTTTATTGTTTACTATAAGTGAACCTTTTGAACTTTTATCTAGTTTTATGGTGCTTTCTGTACAAGGATCCTCTGGGGCGTTGTAGTGCAATTTAAACTTTTCCAGCATTCTAATCAGCTCACTGAAAACAAGACAATTTTAATTATAATTCAGTTACTTCCAGGATTCCATTTTGTAGAGTTACGTTCGATGTCAGAATTCCCTCTTCCTGCTAGTTCAGACCTTTTTAATAAACAAATCTGTGGTAGAATTTCTTCTATTAGTGAAAATAGTTTAATCTGTAATTGGGATTTCAAATTAAAAAGTGGGAATGACATCATCTCTGATAAACTCTTAAGGAATGTAACTATTTAGTATTTGGCCACACCGTGCAGCTTAATATTTGTATAACAAAAGTGAAATATTCTCTCTTAAAAAAAGTGAAATATATAAGAGTGTTCATTTCCTGCTTGTTATAAAAGTTTGCAGCTTTTGAAATTTGAAAACTTGATCTGCCCATTGTGTTGTTTGTAACCTAATCAGGAATCAAAAAATGATTCTCTATTTAATCTACACGTCATCCTAGCTACTAATAGGATTTTAGATTTCACTGGATGCTCCTTGGTTGCATGAGCTCAAACTGCATATTAAAAGTTACTACCTACCTGCCAACTAACCACCTAGGTTTATGGCATGATCCTCTCATTTTCATACCTACCTTCGCTTGGAATTTGGCACCAAAATACGGGGTTGACGACATGTCTATAGTCGGGTCAAATTTTTTATGGACTTTTCTTATGCTCCATTGCTGATCCCATTCTGTTGTTAGAAGGCTTGAGTGATCTTGAGTGATGATGAGTACGACTACAGCGACTGCATGCTCCCTCTATTGAATTTGTTTAATCTAGTGTTGAAACACATTACATTTGATATAAAGTTAGGAAGAGCTGCAAAAAATAATTAGACCTTATTCATCGTAACCTTGTCCCATTAGACCTTTTAGTTGATGATAAAATGTAACACCTTTTGAATTTTAGAAACCCATTACGTCAGCAAAGACAACGAAGAGCACACAATCCTTGTTACATTCAATCCATTTTCTTTGTAACTTTAGGGAACACTGAATGGTTTTATCTTTTCCGTATACTGAAATACTCTTAAATTTACCTTAAAAGAAGATCGCACAATCCTTGTTACATTCAATCCATTTTCTTTGTAATGAATGGTTTTATCTTTTCCGTTTACTGAAATACTCTTAAATCTACCTTAAAAGAAGCTGCTTCTTGCCATCTATGATTTGACAATACAAGGAAAGAGAAGAGGTTCTGGTATCCAAGCAAAACTTGGTCTTGCAATGGATATTGAGACTTGAGTTTCATATGATCATTAAAAGCTGAAACGTGGATGAAGTATGCCCTCATCGAATTGTTCTGTAATTTTATAAAGCAAAAATTTCTTCAAATTTTGGTTGGCACCATCACAGTTTCAGTTTAAAACTTCAAATTTACACCTTGTGCTGCTGTCTTCTTACTTTATTCTGGTGTCTGAGTATATTTATTTCTTTTCCACTTGCAGTTGAACAGAACTGTCAGCGAACCAAGGGACACAGGAGATTCTGGTTCTAGAGGATCATTTTCTAGAGAAAGTGAGTACTCTATTGGGGTAGCCCATGCTCGTTAAGATTTGCTTCACGGCATAATAATTTTCGGAAGCTTGTTCCGTATTTGAGCTGTCTGCTTGAATATTTTCTATAGAAATTAGCCCAAGAATTTTTCTGCTTGTTGATTATGGTGGGCTCTGCAACTTATAAATCCATTGAAGTTTAGCTTTGTTTACATCTTTGAATACTATGAAATTCATCATATAAATATGATTTTTTTTGTTTACATCCCTCATTTTGTGTAGATTTTCTGATTAAACCACCACTGCTCAACTTTTCAATAAGTTCATTGTATAATGCTTTTTGTGATCAAGGCTTTTTGTATTCTCTTTGTGCTTTTGTATTTGTTCGGAGTTATTTTATTTTGTTATTTATCTTATGAGGGTATAATAGTAATTGTGGGTGTATTGCATATCAATATAAATAAACATAAGATGCAACCTAGGGTCCTTGCAATCTCCTTTCTCATATTCTCTCTTCTCCTACTTTTCTCCTTTTCTCCTCTCTCCATCTCCAAACTTCACTGTATTCTCTCGTTACAAAAGAAGAAATAGTTCCATCTTGGAAGTACCACAATAGGTACCTATAAAGTATTTTACATTTGTGAAATGCCTTGATACCTTTTCTAACAAATTGCTGTTAGCGCTCCTCCCCTTCCTTCTGTCCACCCACAGATTCTGACAACACTAAGGCCATCAACGACAAATGATATCATGCATGCCCACTCCCATGACGTTGATCTTCCCTACAATGTCGAACGACAATCCACTCGGTTCCCTCCTCCTGTGTGTGTGTGTTATCTCCCACTCCCTCTTTGGTCTTCACATCCAATTCACGTGCAGCCGTCAGCAACCAAAAACCCTATTTCTTAGTGGAATGGCTTTGGTCCAGTGGGCGAGACTTTGAGAGGGGGACAAAAGGGTGGAGAGGGGGAGAAGAAAATAGATGGAAAGGAGGAAAGGGGTGAGGATATTGTGAAACATAAATTTTAGGGCTAATTAGAGTTAGACCCTGAATTTTATACCAGCTTAGAGTTTGAGTCCTGACTTGTCCAATTGGAGAGTTTAGATCCTGAATTTTTATTATTTAGTTTATTTTTTCCTTTATACCCTCCCATGCAAACAATGAAACATTCCTATATAGACTAGGGAGGGTAAGATGGTAAAAATAAAACAAAAAATAAAAATACAGGGTCTAAACTCTCCAATTGGACATGTCAGGACTTAAATTCTAAGCTGGTATAAAATCCAGGGTCTAAACTCTAATTAGCCCTAAATTTTTTCTGAATGTTTATCTTTACTATTAACAAATAAATAAGAAAGAGACGAATAATTATTGTTATTTCTTTTAACCTTTTTAATAATATTTGTCATTTTTCATTCTTTAAAACTTAAAAAAAATCTTATAGTTTTTTGGAATCAAGAATTTATGTGTTAATCAGTTCTAAATTCAATGAACATTTGAACTTACACAAAACAAAAAGAAGAAACAACAAATATTAATATTTAGTAAAGAAATTTAATGGGAATGTAATTCCTTTCACTCTTAGGCTGTGTCATAGATATGAATGCAATTCCCTAAGCAAGTTATATCATCTTATTCTTTGTCTAGACATTTTATAATCTACGGGAAGTTTGAGGGTACTCCTAGGTTGCATGAGCTTTAAATTGTATATGCAATAGATAGGTATACCCACATGCCAACCAGACCATGGCTTCTCATGCTCATAGCAACCTTGTCTAGGAACTTCGCACAAACATAAGGAATTTGGCACAAGAATAGAGGGTAAGTTGACAATCGGTCATGAAACTGTCAATTTTTTATGGGGCTTCCTTACCATGGCCAATCCCATTTTGATGGGAGAAGGCTTGGATGGTGAGCTCTTTTAGTTGTTTTTTAAAACTTGTACGAGTATGTTTTGAATTTCGAAAAGATACTATAAAATTTAATATTATGAATGATGGAAAGAACTACAAAGTTAACCTTTTAAAATGATCATCTTTTTTAAGTTAAGAATATATTAAATTCTGTAAAAAATAATCTTCTACTTTTTTTTTCTATTAACTAGGGCCCAAATTTGTGCATGTACCTTATTTTTCCACTAAAGGTTTCTGGAGTTCCAATAAGTTCGCGTAATAAGTTATAATATCCTTAAGATTTTAATATTTGCTTCCGCATCCCAAAAAAAAATGAAAAATAATAAAAGAAGTATACAAATGGAGAGCTTTATGAAATTCATCAAAAAATAGTATTATCATCGTTTCTATTTTTTTTGAAGTTTTTATGGCATTTTTCGTAGGTATCATATTGTTGAGTTGACATGATTGGATTGTTACATTATTGGGAGGAAAACAATTGTCCATTAACAACAGGCAACATATTTGCAATAAACTTACTATCAAAATTAGTATGATTTTGGAGAAGGCAGCAATATTTAAAGAAGTTAAAGATAAATAAAATTTTGTATATTTAATTTTAAAGGTATTTTCATTTATTTTTATTTGTCCCTTTGTTTCTCCCCCTTTGCTCTTGCCCTCTAGCTGCCGGCAGATGCTAGGTAGAGGGGAAGACCAAATAGAGAGAGAAGAGAGCCATGTTGGCTGTTGTTCGCAGCTGCCACGTGTCAATGGAGTGGTGATGCTGGCACGGACAGTGTTTTGTCGCCGCAGCCACTACTGGCAGTTTGTGGAACGAGAGGGGGGAGGGAGGGCATTAAAACAATTTGTACAAAACAATGGAAAACATTTTATTTTGTAACTCCTCACATTAGGTTTTCTATGTTTGGATGTTAATTTATATTAATCATGCGTAAAGCTAATTAGGTGACCATGTACAAGATAACCCTGGGGAACTTAGTCTTGCTAGCTGAATCGAAGTTTAGTTTTCTCAGCTGAATTCGTTAATCTTGATTTATAAGGAAGTTAATGTAAGGAGAATAAACAAAAGCTTTTGTTGGAAGTTATATTTTTTGTTTGTTAGACTTCCTAGGAAATTTAATGTTTTGGAAAGCGTTTTTTTCTCTCTCCTATGGTTCAAACAACTAGTAGTTAGTTTTTTTAGGATTTAGTTTTCTAAAAAACTAGTTTTAAATGCTTTCTTCCGGCAACCAAGTATTTAGTACTGTATGGAACTTATTTTCTGTGGCTTCTTTTGGATACCTAATTCATGCTGACTTAACAACATATATACATGTTGACTCTAAATGATGTTTTGTTTTTCCTCAGGCTCTTTAACTCAAAATTGGGCTCAGGAGCCGAAATTCCCAAACAGGTTCAATCAGCACATATTAGGTGTAGAAGAGACCCATGATGCCAAGCGATGGTCATCACAGCCAGATGGTCCATCCGGTTCAAAACCACTGTACAGAACCTCCTCATACCCTCTGCAACCACATCAGCAGCAGCAAGAGAGGATCCCCTCTGAACCGGTACTCATCCCTAGATCCTCGTTTACTTCCTATCCACCTCCTGATGGGTTTCCTATTCCTTTCTCTGCACCAAACCTCCCACCTTTTTCTCCCCCGGCTCACTTTTCACCTGGTCTTCCGAATGGGCTGCATTATAGTGGTGGAAGTATGCCACAGATTGGCCATTCAGGCATTCCTAGTAATATCCGCCAACCAAATCTGAACCATTGGGCGAATCAAGCTGGTCCACCTCCAGGATTACTTCACTCAAATGGATTAATGCATCCTAGATTGCAACAGGTCCAGCCTTCACTACCACATTTCTCGAACTTGCAGTCTCAGATATACCATCCTCGTCCTTCAATGCTTGGCATGGCTGAGCTTAGAGACCATAGAATGAATCCATTGCAAAGGGGAAGACAAAACCCCAGATTTTCCCAACAGGATTTCGATGACCCTGGGTGGCCACAGTTTCGTGCGAAGTACATGTCAACTGAGGAGATTGACAGTATCTTGAGGATTCAGCATGCTGCTACCCACAGTAATGACCCATATATTGATGATTACTATCACCAGGCCTGTCTAGCGAAGAAATCATGCAACTCAAATATGAGGCTGAGGCACCATTTCTGCCCCACTTTAATTCGGGACCCAACATCTCGAAACCGAGCCAACTCTGAGCCCCATGCTTACCTCCAAGTGGATGCACTAGGGCGCCTTCCCTTCTCTTCTATCAAGCGGCCCCGTCCCCTTCTTGAAGTTGATCCGCCGTCCGACTCCGGTGATGAAATTCTCAACATGAAATCTTCTGTGAAGCCTCTTGAGCAGGAGCCTATGATGGCGGCACGAATTGTCATTGAGGAGGGCATCTGCCTTCTCCTCAATGTTGACGACATCGACAGATTGTTACAGTTCAATCCACCACAAGATGGTGGGGCCTTACTAAGGCGACGAAGGCAGGGCCTCTTAGAAGGGCTAGCTTCATCACTTCAGCTGGTTGATCCTCTCTGTCTTGGCATATCCCCAAAGGACGATCTTGTGTTCCTCCGTATCGTCTCTCTGCCAAAAGGCCGGAAGTTTCTTTCTCGCTATTTTAGCCTGATATTTCCTGGCGACGATTTGGCTCGCATTGTCTCCATGGCTGTATTCCGTCACTTGCGGTTTCTATTCGGGGAACTACCTTCCGATTCTGCTGCGGTTAAAACAATCACTAATCTCACGATTGCTGTTTCTTCAACTGTTCGTGGAATGGGTTTGGGTGCACTTAGTGCATGCCTTGCTGCAGTGGTTTGTTCTTTGGAGCAGCCGCCACTACGCCCAGTTGGAAGTTCATCCGGTGATGGTGCCTCTGTCATTATTAAATCTGTTCTTGAGAGAGCAACAGATCTTCTCACTGACCGTCACGCTGCAACAAACTGTAGCATCCGGAATCGAGATTTGTGGCAGGAATCATTTAATGCCTTTTTTAAGTTACTTACTAAGTACTGTGTGAGTAAATTCGAGAGTGTAATGGAGTTGGCTTCAAAAGCATCGATTTCTGCTACTGTTGCTGGCCCAGAGTTGACAAGGGCTATAAGCCGTGAGATGCCGGTGGAGTTACTAAGGGCGAGTCTGCCTCATACAGATGAGAATCAACGAAAGATTTTGATTGATTTTGCACAGAGATCAATGCCAGTTACTATGCCTACTGCTAATGGGAGCAACAGTGGTACTGTAGAATCAGTACCTGGTTGATTTTGTTCAATGGGGAGAACAATGGTGCATCATGGTTCTTGTCCCACCTATGGGATCGTAGCTTGGTGAACTGTTAAAGACTGCTTATCCTTCTTGTAGGCTATAACTTAATTTCCTATAACTTAATTTCTTCTCTCCAAATTGACCTATATTCCCTGTCTGTTTGTTGTGTTAGTATTGTACCGGAGTTTTGCCATGAAATTTTCTTCCTGGGGAACCTTAGTTTTTGTGCTCTGAGATGGAACTCCAGACAACATATAGTATGGATAGAGTTTGTACAGGTGGTGCTTGCAAAAAAAATCTTTATTTCGTTGTGTTATTTTAAGGATTTGGTTGCCTAGAAGAAACTTATGGTGAGAAAATGAATTTGGAATCTCTGAAGTTCTCCATGTATGCTTTCGTGGCACATGATATAGCCTGTAAACCTTGGGGCCTTTCTAGTCCTCATCAGTACTTGATATTATCTTATGTTTGGTTTCTTAAGGATCATTTTAATAATTGTTGTTGTTTAGTGTTGTATGATTGGAAAGGAAATCAGCAGATTTCTTGTTGGGCATTTTAATTGAATCCGGTAATTGTTACTGAATGCTGCACATTACGGAACAAATTGTTGGTCAGTTTGATTGGGCCTTTTGATTGATTCCAGTAATTGTTACTGCACATTATGTAACAAATTGTTGGTTCAGTTTATGATGTCAGGATTCTCAGTCCACTTCACCAAATCTGCAATTTCAAGTTGTACATCATTGGCTCAGATGTTATGGATTCGGCTTTTGATATTTTCTGAAACAAATTGTTGGTTTGAATCACAAAGAGCATCTGATCTAATGATTATTCATCTTTTGGACGGCTTTGATATTTTCTGAAAATGAGAAGCTGATTTGGCCTGGGATTTGGCTAGAGCTACTGATAGGGATTTTTACCGATATGGATTTGGCTAGAGTTCAAGGTATATATATGAAGAGCTTTTATTTGTACAGCAGATCAATCAGACCATTCTCCTCCTTGATGCTCATCTTATAACTAGAACTCTTTAAGTAATTTCAAAAGAGTGTTTTTTTTACTAATTTCAAAGATTGTTTTAAGAGTATATCTAATTAAAAGTGGTTCTAATAAGGCTTTATTTATTTCTTTATTTTTGTAGGCTTTTGATAAGGGCACTGCCCATTTTACTTGGGGCTAGCCCAGGATTGGGGCTAGCCCACAAAAGAGGAACATTTACTCAGACTAGCCCAAGTTTCTACTTGGGGCTAGCCCAGGTTTATGAAAGAAAACATTGTTTCTTTGACCGGAGCTTCCCCCCCTCAGCCGACCGGAGCTTCCCCCCTGAGCCGACCCCCTCCCGCCGGCCTTACTCCGCTGTCCTCCTCCTCCTTGTCGATGGCTCCCAAAGTCTCGAAAGAAGCAAGGTAGAAATCATCATTCTCCTTGTGCTATTGTATTTGAAAAATTGTCCAAAAATTATACGAAATCATCTTGCATGTTGAAAATTTTGAGTTATTTTCTTTCAAATGAGGGCATACTAGTCCTTGGCGGAGTCTAGGATGTAGTTTAGACATAGAAGTCGTTTGGAACATGATTCTAGGGCGTACAATGTCGAGACTGCTCGACATTGTCGAGCTGTATCGAGCGGGACTGTAGAATTTCCTACAGTCCCATATATATTTAGGACTGTAGGAAATTCGACAGTCCTATATATATATAGGACTGTCGAATTTCCTACAGTCCTAAATATATATGGGACTGTAGGAAATTCTACAGTCCTAAAAGTTTAGGACTGTTGAGAAAACTGCAGTCCTGTATACTTACAGGACTGTAGAAATGGCTACAGTCCTGGGGAAAAATTCACTTATTTTGTTAAAATAGAAATTAATTTTTGTCTGTATCTTATAGTCATGCCCCTGGAAAGGACACTGTGGATGAAGAAATGAGAAGACGCCCTACTGCGTCGATGCGTAAGCAACGCACAGTTTCGCAAGGCGTGACTATCCGCGAGGCCGAGGCACGCCCTGAAGTGAGGAGACGTCCATTGACGAAGAAGATTGCCACAAAGAGACGTGCTCCTCCTAGTTCTTCCGGCTCTTCTTCCTCCTCCGATGAGGACATGCCAAATGTTCCAAATCGGCCTACTGATGGTTCAGGACCTTCTCAGCCTGCAGATAGTCCTGTCGAGAGTCTTCCACGAACTCTCGGAAACCGGCCTACTGATGGTTCGGGACCTTCTGAGCAGGCAGATAGTCCAGGCGATACTCGTCCAAACGGTTGCTCTATGTTACCGTCGATCGAAAACCATATTGCATACCAAATATGGAACAATCCGGTAAGTACATTACGTTATGATACATTTATATATAGTTGTAAGTTCAAAGTTTATTTTACATAGAGGTTTAATTTCATCCAATTGTTGACTTTTCAGGAGAGTGGTCGTATGTTGACGGTAATCAACCATGGCAAAAAATGTAATTCATGGCGGTATGAATTACTGGGAGATGATGTGAAGTCAAAAATCAGTCCCACCGGTCTGCAATATTTGGGTAGCTACTCATATACGACGGTGGATAATGCACTGATTTCAGCATTTGTAGAACGGTGGCATCCAGAGACCAACACTTTCCATCTACCCAATGGGGAGTTGACGATTACCCTTGATGACGTCCATCATATATTGGGACTTAGGGTTGATGGTCGTCCCATGCAGAATCATACTTTTGATGATTCGAGCATCAACTATTACGACTATATGGTGGATTATGTATCAGGGTGTCTGGGAGTTGATGCCACTAGTTTTACTAGTATTCGAGAATTCAAGAAGTCCTACGGACTTCCTCTAAAATATTTGGAGGAGATATTCGCTGAGACGGCCCCTGAAATTGATAATAGCGAAAATGTGGCCCGCGGATATATTCAGTTCATCTTAGGGGCTGTCGGCATTACCGATAAGTCTGGAACGTCCATAAATGCGAAATATCTCATCAATTTGGACAACATTGATACGGTGGAGCAAATTTCTTGGGGAAGCGGTATACTGGCATACCTTTACCGCGAGCTTGGTACGGCATCCCGTGTGGGTTCGAAGACTATTTTCGGATGCCAGACTCTACTCCATGTATAGATATATCTTTGTCAACTTGTTTACATAAATTGAAATTGTGTTGTTTATTTTTGGACTAATATATTTCCGGTAACGTGTAGGCATGGATATACGAGCACTTCCCAACCCTGCAGCGGGCGAGCCTGAACCGAGGGTATGACGAGAACATGCCAAGAATGTGCCGATGGAAGCCAAGTAAGGTAGATGCCAAACGTTCTCACACATTGGCCGCTCTACGGCATGCACTCGAAGAAATGACGACAGAAGAGGTGAATTTAGACCTAATATTGTACTTAATTGGTATGAATTTACTACGTTATGCTAAATGACGTTATGCTACATTTTATGCGGTGCAGATTGTATGGGATCCATACCGTGATTTGCGACAGACTACCCGTCCGTTGCAACCAGTCGCCTTATATCACGGTGTTATCACTTGTCATGAGATCGAGGAGGCTTATATGCCGGATAGAGTGCTACGTCAGTTTGGCTACGTACAAACTGTCCCAAGGCGAACTTTGCAAATGATAACTCCTCCGCGCGGTACAAAACCGCTAAACTATATACCTGCACAATTCAACTGGGTATCGCACTTCTTCACCGAGTGGCAACGCCACGTCATTAGAGATACCGGCCGGCTAGCAGCAGTCAATATGGCGGAGTGCAGCGACGACTACCTCGCCTACTACGCCGGTGTCGGACTACCGACCTTGTTCCAACGCGGAGGGGATATTGTGCGTGTACCGTCAGATCTTCCTCCCAAATCGGTCTTATATACTGCACTGGTCAAGATGGTGAGCCTACTTGTAGAGTTTAAGTTTGATATTTGTCACTGTGGCTAACAATTATTTTAATTTTTCATGAATAGGCAAGGAAAGTTAAGAAGTTGGGAAGAAGCCTCGTCAGTTGCCAGGGTTCCAATTATATGACAATCAATAACGAACTCCAAAATATCGACAACGCTGAAGAATATCCTTTTCTTGGATACCAGAGAGCAATGCACGAAGAGGCGCCATGACGTTTGAACAATCATGACTTGTGACAATTTGAGTTGTAAACGTTGTAAAACTTTAAACTATAATTTGAGTTGTAAACGTTGTAAAAGTTTGATTGAATATGACTTGTGACAATTTGACTTGTGACAATTTGAGTTAATTTTGCTATGTTGTGACACTATGAGTTTATTTTGCCTTTATATAACTATTTTGATCTGTATACTGTGCATATATTTCCTCAAAATTGACAGGGAGAAAACTTTAGGACTGTCACAATTTTGACAGTCCTAGTGTACACTAGGACTGTCAAAATAGTGACAGTCCTAAAGTTATATATTTCCTCAAAATTGACAGGGAGAAAACTTTAGGACTGTCACAATTTTGACAGTCCTAGTGTACACTAGGACTGTCAAAATTGTGACAGTCCTAAAGTTATATATTTCCTAAAAATTGACAGGAAGAAAACTTTAGGACTGTCACAATTTTGACAGTCCTAGTTTACACTAGGACTGTCAAAATTGTGACAGTCCTAAAGTTATATATTTCCTCAAAATTGACAGGGAGAAAACTTTAGGACTGTCACAATTTTGACAGTCCTAGTTTACACTAGGACTGTCAAAATTGTGACAGTCCTAAAGTTATATAAATGTACATATTGACAGTGAGTAAACTTTAGGACTGTCACAATTTTGACAGTCCTAGTGTAAACTAGGACTGTCAAAATTGTGACAGTCCTAAGTTATTGGTAGCAATGCGCATTATACAATCAAAATCTTCATAACTCTTTTCATTACAATAGGTACAACATATAGTTCAATATACACTTAAACATACATGGATCAACACAATATACATCTTCACATGGGGCAAGTATCAATCGATTAAAATATCAAAGTAGTTGTCCGACATAATTTTTGGATCCTCCATCTTCATCATCTTCTTATAGGCCGCCATTGCATCCATGTAGGGTGTCGTCCATGCGATCGCTTCCTCAGGTGCATGTTTATACCAAAGCGTAGAAGGTGGCGGAATAGGAGAATGAGCGATCAACCTTGGGATGACGAAGTGTTGTCCGACAACCTTGGATTTTAAACTCAATGGATCTTCTCTCCGGTTCCGTTGCGCCACACCACCTTGCGTGAAGTAGTTTAACTTGGGGCAACGCAAAGAAATCATCTTGCACTTCCACCGCCGGCATTATCGACAGCTGTCGCCAACGTTGATCAACACCGTCTATTGGAATAGGTATAGATTCACGACGGTATTCGTTGATTTCATGTGCACACGGAAGTCCCAGTGAATGTCGATATGAACAACCGCAAACCTCGGGATCATAACCCACCGACTTCGACCTACGAATCTCCTCAAACAATAACCCCAAGGCCTTGTGAGATACCACATGGGTTAAACCATCCAAGAGGTTTTCTTGCTTGTATTCATGCTTTGCAATATTGAGGCTCATCTCAAATGATGCTACAATATCGTTCACCGTGGCAATAGTCATCAAATGAATCGATTGCCAAACAGAGACAAAATTACCGACCGATGAGCGTAGATATCTTTTTAAACATGAGTGTGCCCCTTCGACCCGGTTCGTAGTGATCGTGCCATAATGCTTCACCATGTTGGTCCATGCTAACACGAATTGCTCTTTATGTGGTCCTAGCCAAGTATCTTTGATATAAGATATGCATGTCGGGTTGCTTGGCTCCCACTTTTGTTGGAACATGTACCATGCTGCCTCGTAACTGTCTGTAGTACTTGCTCGCCATACAAGACTCCAATCACTGTAGAATTTTTCGAAGCGAAGCATGTCTATTTTACCGTCCACAGTTTCAAATTTTTTCTTGCATTGAGCATGGATATTTCTATTTATATGCCAAGTGCATAGTAGTCTATGCGCATAAGGAAATACAATATCTATAGCATTTATCAACGCATATTCTCTGTCAGTAACAAAAACAGACGGCTCTTTGTAACCTGTGTAAAGGGATTGTAGTTTCCTCAACGCCCATGTGTAATCCTCTACTGTCTCACTCTTCATAAAACAAAAAGCGACTGCAAATGTTTTTCCCGTACACGTAAACCCGACAACATGCAAAAGAGGCATCTTGAACTTGTTGGTCTTATATGTACAATCAAGGACCAACACGTCTGCGAAGGACCGAGCCATATGTGTGCAATCAGGATGAGCCCAAAACAATGAAAGGAGTTCATCAGTTTGTGGATGTCTTCTATGGTACTCCACGTAGTGATGCTCCCCAAGCAACTTCAATACTTGCTGCATCGCCATTCTTCCTTTCATACTATTGCATTTCGCTCTGGCCAAACTATTATAGATCGTCCTCATGGTAGACTTGTTCCCATCTTGTTTTTGTCGCACAGCAGAAAAAATTTATTTCGGTGCAACTCCTGAAAGGAACAAGTCTTCAACCAACTTTTTTTCATCCTCCTTCAGACGTGCCACGTAGGCATGGCCCGTAACCGTCCCTGGAATAGGATGATTGTGTCTTCCATTCTTAACTTCGATTATCCACTTCACATCTTCAACTTTTACAATCAACACCTTCAATGGACAACCACATTTTCTCGTCCCAACATTTTTCTTAGGGATTTCTTTTTCAACAACACCCTTTTTTTTATGATCCCTAAACACACCTCCTCTTTCGCATCCAAGATCAAGATATTTTCGGCCCGGCCGAGATCGGATGGATCTTGCAATGACAATAACTACGTTATGTCGTCTCCCAACTTCTCTGCACCACTCTATTGCTTCTTCATGGCTTGCAAATTCAATATCCGTTGTGAAAATATCATCCACATCAACACCAACGCCAGGGTGTACCACAATCTCTGAACAAGGTTCCTATAACCAATATAAAAAAATATATAAATTAATAACTTCATCTAAATATCAAGGACTGTCACTATTTTGACAGTCCAATTTTTATATAGGACTGTTATAATTATGACAGTCCTACTTTTAATTAGGACTGTCGAATTTATGACAGTCCTATATTTATATAGGACTGTGTAATATTTGACAGTCCTATATTTATATAGGACTGTCTAATGTTTACAGTCCTAACTCGTGACTGTCAAATTAGGGTTATCGTTTTACGTACCGAACGTGCTTCGGAACAACCAACTTGTTCTTCGGAACGTCCGGAGTGCATAATTAATGAATTGGACGATCCGATTTCGTCATCGAATATTTTTTCATGCATTGTTCCTACATTAATTAAAAGAAACTAAATCTTTTTCGCACAATTGCAAAACTTATTCAACGTAGCTTGTCGAAGACATACCGTTATAAGTATTTTCCTTGGAGTATCACCAAAGTTAAATACTCCTCCAACCACAACTACCTATTTCCAAATTTAGGTTTGGCCTTGGTGGAATGAGGGTTTCTTAAGTCTAGGTGGAATGCCAAAAATAGAAACCCATTCCACTTTTATACTTTGGTGTGGGGCAGCCCCAAGTGTGGCAAACTTGTAATTTTGGGAAATAGACTGTCAAAATTTTGACAGTCCTATCAATTTTTAGGACTGTCATATTTTTGACAGTCCTAACTAGGTTAGGACTGTCAAAATTGTGACAGTCCTTCCTACTTTTAGGACTGTCGATATTTTGACAGTCCTTCCTTGTGGTAGGACTGTCAAAATTTCGACAGTCCTGATTATAACAGTGGGCTAGCCCCGAGTAACTTTCATGATGGCAAACTTGTAATTTTTTCTAATTTTTCAATGGGCTAGCCCCGAGTAAATTGTGTAGTGCCCTTATAAATTGCCTTTTTGTATGCCATAGTCAAACGGAAACTTGGTTACCTGTTAATTTCAAGATGCGAGCATTTGGTCTATCTTATTTGGTTTAGTTCCTACATAAAGCTTAACCGTGTCCGGCTAAGGGCCAGTTTAGTTGCTGTTTGAAAAAAGGAACATTTGATTTTTTTTATAATCAGGACTGTCAACCAATTGAAAGGACTGTCAAAATTTTGATAGTCCTAAAAAAAATATGACTGTCAAAATTTTGACATTCCTTCCAATTGGTAGGACTGTCAAAATTTTAACAGTCCGGAGGGAAGGGCTATGCGAGGTGACATGAGGGCGGGGCTGCGTGGAAGCTGGAAGGGGGTGGGGGGGACGAGGCAGAGGAGCGGAAGGAGGAGGAAGAGGCGGCGGCAGCAGCAGAAGGCGGAGGCGCGCGCGCGGAGGCGGCGGCGAGGCGTAGGTGCACGCGCTCGTCTCCGCTGTTGCTGTTGCCGCTTCTGCTGCTGTTGCCGTCGCCGGCGCGAGGCGTAACCGCAGCCCCCCGCAAGCGCATGCCTCCGCCACGCACACCCCCTTGCACGCTGCTTCTTCTTCTTCGCCTTCGTGACGGAGCCGACGGGAAGATGCTTGAGGTGCGGCTCGGCGGCGGCGACGCGGTCGATGGCGAGGTCGACGACGCGGAGAGGCAGAAAATTACGAGAGGTGGGAGGAGTGTCATGTCCCAGTCCTAAAATATCGAAGGACTAGCCACGTGGCAATGGCCAGCAGCACAACTCCAATGGACAAACCCAATTTAATAGACCCGTTAAAGTGCACTTTAAGCTGTAATAAATATAAAAGCAAGTCTACACCATCTATCTCATATAATTCTAATCTTATCCACAGAAAGTAAACACAAGTCAATATGATAGACCAATCAAGATAATAGATAAAGGAAATAGTCCATCATCAAGTCAACATAAGTAGTGTCTCGGGGAACAACCCGACGAAATAAGAAAAGAGAATAACGTCAATACATATGTCCACGAGTCAAGATATGAAATAACCATAAACATAAATAACTGAGTAAGTAACTGAATACTCAGGAGAAATCCTCCGGCACAACCTCGTCCTCTGGTGCTAATACTGCTCAAACGTCAGCTCATGTCCCGTATATCTCGGGGTAATCCTCCTCTGCTGTACCTAGAGACATAATCCGGATCCAGGTCCTCAGGGGACATAGCAAGGTACAAGAAACACTCAAGCCAAATGAAATATAGTATATAAAAATAGATCATTAGGGCAAGCTATGTAACCAGCTACGTGAAATGCAAATGAGCATCACTAGTATTCAGGCTGAGACCACTACAAGCTCTGTGTAGGGGATCCCGTAGCAGCAAGAATATCACGTAATGGGCCAAGCTCTGATACAGAGACTAAAGCACCTCCAATAGTAAATTATATATATATATATATATATATATATATATATATATATATATTGCCCCCTTAGCCGTCAGTTCTGGCGCGCGCGCCGCTTGCACTCTTTGAAAGAATTCATATATATATATATATATATATATATATATATATATATATATATATATATATATATATATATATATATATATATAATCAATCTGTAGCCTGTGTGTCTTTTCCCACCCAATGTAACCTCACGTCTCATGTCCATAACATGCAAGATCATGACCTCTAGCTAGTACAACGAGTCATAATGATATCTATGTATATGCAAGTCTTATGTCACGAATCCTGTAAGCCTATATAGAATCACCATGAATAACTCATGAAAGATTCTGTCACATGAATAGTGTCAAGTGTCCTATGGTATGACGTACTTGGTAAAGCAAGCACGTAAAAAATATAGGATCATGGTATCAACTCTCTAAGTGACGTTACACGACTCCGCGTACGGCGTCGACACCCGAATCTTGTTTACGTTAAGCAACGTCTCACGGTCTTAGGTTAAACATGTACATCACAGAAGTATATGGAAAGAATACAAGCAAATAATAGCACATGATCTTCTGCAAGTTGGCAAGGTGTCACGACCCGCACCCGGAAAATCGGGCATGAGTCGTGGGTACGTCCAGCCTACGCCGCAGCATCGGCGGTAGAACGCTGTCTAGGTCAACTATCTAGGTAATAATCTCACACAAAAATCGGCCATGACCTCTCCAAAAGGAGGGCAACCACACAAACAACATAAACCTGTCAAGATCTCAACTCCAAGCGGAGGAGCAAATATCACAAAGATAATCACAATATACTCAATCACGAATCTAAGCACGATAAGATAACACAGAGATCTAACAACTATAAAGTCTAACCCACAACAACTACTACAACAACCACAACATCAAATAATAATAATACAACATCCAAAAATAATATACAAACAAGGTCTCAATCCAAAACCGGAGACAAATTCGGTGCTAAAAGCTAATAAAACAACAACAAGATCCTAGTGATCCCGGCTACCAACCCGGAAATCACTCCTAAACTAGAGGGTCCATGTCTACACTATCGACAGGCTCAGGTCCATAAAACGTCGGACACCAATCCTCCGGATACTCTGAAAAAATATGTCCAGTCAGGACTGGAGCAAGTACATCTCTAACAGCAGTTCCATTTAAATGATAAAAACTATAAAACAGTTATAGCAAGTAGCAAGAGAATAGAGCAAGTATGAAACAAGAAAATATGTATAACTGGTGCATAAAGGTAAAGATGCATGGATATCAGAGCAAGATAGTAATAACTACAAGATACAGGAAATCTAAGCTAAGATCAAGTCCGTGCACATGAACGTGTAGTGAGTCCAGCATGAAAAAAAACATGTAGTGAGACAAGTCAAGAAATGCATGAGAGTCCAGACTATAAAGAATGAACTCGGTGTCTTTGAAATACTTGTTTCGACATGTAAACGGCTAGGGGTAAGTACGGCTCACCGCGCACTGGGTGCACGGCTGCTATCATTCCAGATTAGACCAGAGGGAGTGATTCCTGATGATGCCAGATAGAAATATTTACATGTCTACTCGAGTATTTCCCCGTCCCGACTAATACAAGTGGATCCAAGACCCGACACGCAAATCAAGATGAGTCCAGCCTGTACATGAATGATGCCTGTAGTGATGCTTGTAGGTGATGCCAGTAGTGATTCCAGAATAGAGGCCAGAAACATGAAATGTACGTGTCGCAAGTAAATGAATCCAGAAATACCAGTCAGTGTCCCGTGTTGTGCCAGAATAATCAGATGATACTATACTAGAAGCTGAATCATAATAATTATCAAATAATGAAAACTATCAGAGAATGTACTCGCCTGACGTCCTGAGCAACTGGCGATCCGAACTGGTGTCGCAAGGACCTAATACGAAAAGCAAGGTTAAACAGGGTTCTAATGAGTTAAACAGATATAAAATAACTAAAAAATAGGTTTCTAGGGTCGTTCTAGGTCAAACGGGTCAAACGGGTGAAAATCGGGTCAAAAAGTCAACCCGGGGTCCAAAAAGTCAACTCTAGGTCAAAACTAGGTCAAACGTTGACTTTTACGGTCAACGGGGACAATTATGGTCAAAGCTAGGTCAAACTAGGGTGCCCCTGAAATTCTAGGTCAAACCGAGCTCATTAAGCTACTAAACTCACAAACTCGCCTAATCGAGATACCGGGATACCCTCGGTATCCGATACCTCGCCCTAGGCCACGCACCCCGCCTAAACCCGCTAAAACCTAGGCTAGCACGCGTAATTATATATATATAAACATATAAAAATCACTCCAAAGCATTTCCTAGGCTATTGCTCAAATACCCCGCTCGAAACTCAATACCTTGAATATCTCAAGGTATCGAGATACCTCGGTATCTCAAGGTATTGAGGTTTCGCTCTAAAACCCTCTAACTAGCTATCTAGCTACTAATTATGCACCTAGTTATTAATCTAGGCTAGGTAATATAGATATCTATCATATTTATATATATCTAAGTAGGTATCTACCTATATATATAGATATCCACACAAATATACCCAAATACCCAATACCTTACCTAACATAACATATATATATATATATATATATATATATATATATATATATATATATATATATATATATATATATATTACCTATCAAGATATCTATATATATATATATATATATATATAACTATAGGTATATAGATATCTATCTCTTAGATAGATAAAACTATCTATCTACCTATCTACCTATCTATCTAAATACCTAGCTATCTATCTATTAATCTAGCCCTCTAACTATCTATTTATCTTATCTAGATACTAATATCTATCTAGTTATCTATCTATTAACTTATCTATCTAACATATACTCTAACTATTATTATTACCTATCCCTCGTTAACACTACCCGCTGCTACTAGCCTCGCCAACGCGCTGCTGCTGCTGGCTCTACATGCTGATGATGCTGCTGCTGGCTGCTGTTATTGCTGCGCTGCTGCTGCTCCTCTTGGTACTGCTGCTGCTGCAGCTCCCTGCTGCTGCTGTGCTGCTGCTGCAGTGCAGCAGCAGCTGCAGCCACTGCTCTGTTGGTTCCCCCCCCTCTCTAACACCCAATCACACACACATACCTATATACATATATATATATCACTATCTATATATATATATACATATATATATATATATATATATATATATACACTTATATCTATTCTAACACACTCACTAACACACACACCTACACACTCACAAACACACTAATACACACACACACTCACAACACTAACAACACACACACACATAAATGTATATACATAGCTACATATATATATATACACTTAATATATATATATATATCTACACACACTCTCAACTATATATATATATACATACACCCAAAATATATATATACATATACACACACACAAGCACACTTACACAATACATATATATATATATATATATATATATATATACACACATAGACATATACACACACAAGCACATAGATCTAAATACACACATACATATATAAATATATATATATAAACACACATACATATATATATAAATATATATATATATATATATATATATATATATATATATATATATATATATATATATATATATACATATACACTAACACAACACAACACACAACAACACCCAAACCACACGCCCCACTCACGCCCAACGACCCCGACACTCACCAATACCCTAAAATATATAAAATATAACTCGAAAACTCTAGCACACACTCCCCGATACTAACCCAACGCGCGCACAAGCCCGAAACGAGGAAACCAAGTTGAAATGGCCGTTCGGTCATTTCGACGAACACGTGGTGCGCGGCTCGGAAAACCTCCTGAAACGCACACCAAACGAACTCAGAATCGGCCCAAAATTTACCCACGCGCTCTACACGATGTCTAGATCCTAGAAAATGTGCTCCCGCGTCGATTCTAGGTCCGTGGTGGAAACGCACACGCACTTAGAATCGGCGACGACGAAAAGCCCCAATTTTGCCCGAAACGCTCGTTTCTCCGCGACACAGCTTCCCGTGTCCAAACGGAGACACGCACTCACCCTCAAGACACCCGACAACATCTACCTAGGTCCGTCTAACCTAGGGCATCACCCAAAATTGGGCCAAATTCGAATTTCACCCGAATTCGACACAAAACCTAATGTCAAAGTCTCTAAACTCACCCAAACTAGTTCCAACTTCCTCCTACGGGTAGGCTTAGGGTCTAGGAGGGTTCTACAACACTAATTACACTACACAAAAATAATTAGCAAGGGGAAAGTTAGGTTTTACCTCTTGAAAGTTGAAATCCCAAGGCCAAAGTCTCACAACCCCTAGAAATCACCTCCCTCAAGCTCCAAGCCACTAAATCTAGCTTCCACACTAGATCTAAACTCTTCACACCTAGGTTAGAGAAAATGTAAGGTTAGGGTTAGCTTAAGGAAGAAGGAATGAAAGAAGAAAGAAGAAAAGTGAAGAGGGAACTCACCTTGGAGAAGAAGGAAGAAGGAAGAAGAAGTGGAGAAGAAGAAATGAAGAAGAAGAAATGAAGAAGAAGAAGTAGAATGAAGAGAGAGGGGGCTGCTGCTGGAATCGGGAATGGGTAAGTAGGGGGGGTCCGGCCACATATAAAAATGGGGGGTTTACATGTACAAAGGTCCAAAATGCCCTCCCGTAACTCGGTTTTGGGTTTCGGGGTCCAAAAACACTCAAACTAGCTCCAAATCTCTCCAACTAACCTCCTAAAAATAAAATAATAAATCTAAGCCCCAAAATAATTCTCACAAGGGTGTGGGCTGGGTCGGACATGGGTCCACTAGGGTCGGACATGGGTCCAGGCTAGCCAAAATCCTAAAACAATCAATAAAAATATAATACAATAATTAATTAATTATAAATATAATTAATTAAAAATAATGCACAATTAACCAAATTAAAATTAAAAAAAAATACCCGGCTCTGGAAATGGGGTGGTGACACAAGGTACACTTGCCTGGGTTCTGAGCTCCGTCAATTGTTCCTGTAACAGTGGAATATCCAGGTACGCCTCCGGATGCTGAAACAAACATCATCATTGCTCTCAGAATACATGAAATAGCTAGGTTTGACTACCCATAAGTCCAATTTGGATACATGGGCAAAATTGACAGTTTCTGGTCAAAGCGGGGTCCACATGTGGCCCACTTCGCACTAAAAAAAATGTGCCAAAGATAAAGTTCTCTAAATTCATCAAACTTAGTGTCTACGAGTTCAAAACGATGATATGAACCTAACGGAATGTCCAAAACTGGATTCCGATGAGCCGATCATGAAATCGTCCGTCAAGTGGAACCGTGGGACCCGCGAAACGGTGTTTCGTCAACGTTCTCAGAATCGAACCAAACTTGGGTCACAGGATCAGCGTAACACTGCGAATCCGATGGCGCAAGTTTCGTTGTGAAACGACAGGCACACACGAAATTATGATGAGTGTCAGAACAGGTCGATACGGGACTTTTCGACGGATACGTGTTGATTCCGGTGTGCACGCACATCCAAATCAAGTTTCGCAACATTCCACACGTCTGTGTTGATGACACGCGCCTTTCGGTACAATTCACACACGATTAAGTCTCCTCGTTTAGCGGGACGCACCCCGTTTCGGAAAATTTAAGTTTAAGAAACCAAGTTTTTGACAGATTTCAACAGCAATTAAATCACAGTATAATCAACAATAAAATAAACTAATTGAAGAGATTAAAACATGTTTATGTTTTCTAAATTACTGTTCAAGCAGAATTTAAAAATCGCGTGCCGTTATGAAGATAACGAGACTCAAACACGCGCACCTGGGACAATTTCTGTTCCTAAAAATAAGTTATTTTTTCCTGTTTTGTATCACGATTTACGATCGACACAGGACACGATACAATAAACTAATTACACATGATTTAAGGGGGTCATGTGGTATTCGCATAGGACTTGACGGTTCACTGTTAGGTCTATTGTGCAGGGAGAAACATGGGAGAGAAGTAGGGTACCTCGTGATCGCTGTTGCTCATGAGGATTCTGGGCGGGTCTGCGGCGGCTCGCGGCGGCTGCTCTTGGCAATCGTCGGCGGTCGACGATGGTCGGGGGTGGTAGAGGAGATGATGGTGGTGGTGGTCGACTAGGTTGGGATTTATATATGGTGAAGGGGGAGGTTACAGGGAGAGGAAGGGTGGGGGTCGTCGTCGGTTTCGGGGGAGGGGAATCAGAGGGGTGCGGGGTTTCGAGGTACTGTAGCAGTAGGGTTAGTGGGTTATCGGGTGAGCGGGTTACCGGGTACGGGTTGGGTTTAGGATTCGTTTGGGTTGGTTTGGTTTGGTTTGGTTTGGGTTGGTTTGGGTTAAAATAAATAACCAATATATGTATATGCCTATATAGCCATCTAAAAATAGTTTTGGACCTCAATAAATTGTAGAAAAATTATACAATACACTAATAATAGTTTTACACCAAAAAATATATTTTTTGCACTATATTAATAATTAATTAAATACACATAATTATAAATTCATGAATATTATATATTATAAATGGCTAAAAATTACAGAAAATTCTTTCTTAATCTCAGTAATTCATAATACCAATAATTAAAATTATAAAGTTTAATTCTAAAAAATCAGGGTGTTTATAATCTATCCACCTTAAAAGAATTGCGTCATCGCAATTAAGAAAACGAAACGTAACCGGCCAAGAAAATGTTTGCTCCAGAAGAGATGACGCGGTTGTAAGACATGTTTATTGAAGCACGAAACAAAGGATAAAGGACCATGAACAAGATTTTTTTTGAGAGGAAGGGTGAGGGTTTTGTTCAAGCAGAACATGTAAGGAAGCAATAAAAACTTTTTCCTAGGCAATGAGAGATAAGTAACTCAAGAGTAAAGGAGTCTGGTTAGAACGAAGATCAACTACAGCTTCTGAAAACTTGAGTACCACTTACATATTACTACTCTAAACCAACAAGTTCATGCTAACATAATACTAGGTATAGGCTAGAAAATGGAACATGCTAAAGTATTACTAGGAATATTCGCTATTATAGCTAGCTATGATAAAACCAAAATTTACTCATATTCGCTACTCCTCGAGTCTGTGCCTCCTCCACTGTCATCGCAAAAGCTTGTCCACGTCCTTGTGATGGTGCCCTTTGCTGTTGCTGGGCTTGCTGGAAGAGTGCTGCCTGTGATGCCAAGGGTGGACTCGGCTGATATCCTCCCGGTGCTGGTAAAGCTTGTCGGTTTACCATCGGTGCTCCCTCTCGACGCTCAGGGCAATCCTTGGCTGAATGTTGGCTGGATCCGTAAATCAAGCATAATCCCAATTTGTGTCTGCACTCGCTCTCGTAATGACCTTGCTTGCCACAATATTGACACGTAGGCAGTGCCTACGGAGCTGCTCTGGGTGGCTGGTGTATGTGAGGTCTCTTTGCAGCTTCTCCCTGTGGTGCTCTGGCTGGTGCTGATATGAACGGCCGTTTCTGGCTGGAATCTCCTGGTGACGCGCTCTATGCGTCGGGCTGCAGTAAGGACGTCCGTGAATGTAGTAGGTGCAACGGAGTCGATTAATCTCTGTAACTCAAAGATAAGTCCGTCAAAGAACTTCTCCGTATTTTTCTCTTCTGTCGGAATCAGAGTAGGGGCGAAGCGACTCAAACGGATGAACTCTGCATTGTACTCTTCTACCGTCATGTTGCCTTGAGTGAGGCGGTTAAACTTATCCCTAAGTTCCGCTCTGGCAATGGCTAGAATGTACATCTCCTGGAAAATTCTAGAGAACTCCTCCCAAGTGACTCAGTCCGGTCCGAGCCGTCTCTCCTCAGATAGCCACCAGTGATGTGCATTGCCCGTCAACTGCATCCTGACGGCAGTCATCCAACGCTCCCTCGGAAGCTCAGCTGCTTCTAATTGGTGTTGAGTGTTTGTGAGCCACTCATGAACTTCAGTGGGCTCCTCCTTGCCTGAAAAGGTACGAGGCTTCAGCTGGCAAAATTCAGTGATAGATCCCATCGATGGCCGTCTAGCTGGTGGGTTCGCCTGCTCCAGTGCTGTCACTAGGCTCTTCCTCAAGTTCTCCGCCTGGCGTTGCTGGGTCTCTTGATGAACCTGTTGTTGTGCTTGCATCATTGCATACAACATTTGGAACATCTGCTGTCCGTCCATAGGCTGTCTTGGTGGAAAAACGGACATCGGTGGAGTAAACTAAGCGGTGGTGGAATATCGTCTCGCCGGAACCTCGAGGCGTGTTGATCTGCTTGATTGCTTTGTTGAGTGGAGGGATCTCCACTTAGTGGCGTCACCCCATCATCGTAAGTGACCACAGTACCTTGTGGTGTACCCGCGGGAGTCTCGTCGTTGGCTCGTGGATCCATTACTCTACATACAAAGTAAACTATGAGAGGCGCACAGAGGAATCAAGGCAGGATGCAATCAAGAAATTATTTTGAAGTTGATATAGAGGTCAAGAACATATCAACAAGTGGATAAGATTCTATAATTTATCCTATCCTAATTGCAGGCTTGCTCGGTTCCTTAGTTAAAACTGAAGCAATATAGTTGCAGACCTGGATGGGCCACCACAAAAACCATGTCACGCCCCAGTCCCAAATAACCGAGGGACTAGCCACGTGGTAATGTCCAACAGCACAACTCCAATGGGCAAACCCAATTTAATGGACCCGTTAGAGTGCACTTAAGCTGTAATAAATATAAAAGCAAGTCAACACTATCTATCTCATATAATTCTAATCTTATTCACAGAAAGTAAACACAAGTCAATATGATAGACCAGTCAAGATAATAGATAAATGAAATAGTCCATCATCAAGTCAACATAAGTAGTGTCTAGGCAAAATAAGAAAAGAGAATAACGTCAATACATATGTCTATGAGTCAAGATATGAAATAACCATAACATAAATAACTGAGTAAGTAACTGAATACTCTGGAGAAATCCTCCGGCACAACCTCGTCCTCTAGTGCTAGTACTGCTCCAGCGTCAGCTCATGTTCCGTATATCTCGGGGTAATCCTCCTCTGCTATACCTAGGGACATAATCCGGATCCAGGTCCTCAAGGGACATAGCAAGGTACAAAAAACACTTAGGCCAAATAAAATGCAGTATATAAAAATAGATCCTCATGGCAAGCTATGTAACCAGCTATGTAAAATACAAATGAGAGCATCACTAGTACTCAGACTGAGACCACTACAAGCTCTATGTCGGGGAGACCGTAGCAGCAAGAATATCACGTAATGGACCAAGCTATGATACAAAGACTAAAGCACCTCCATTAGTAAAGTATATATATATATATATATATATATATATATATATATATATATATATATATATAATCAGCCTGTAGCCTGTGTGTCTCTCTCCACCCAATGTAACCTCACATCTCATGTCCATAACACGCAAGATCATGACCTCTAGCTAGTACAGCGAGTCATAATGATATCTATGTATATGCAAGTCTCATGTCACGAATCATGTAAGCCTACACAGAATCACCATGAATAACTCAGGAAAGATTCTGTCACATGAATAGTGTCAAGTGTCATATGGTATGACGTACTTGGTAAAGCATGCACGTAAAAAATATAGGATCGTGATATTAACTCTCTAAGTGACGTTATACGACTCCGCGTATGGCGTCGACACCCGAATCTTGTTCGAACGTTAAGCAACGTCTCATGGTCCTAGGTTGAACAAGTACATCACAGAAGTATATGGAAAGAATACAAGCAAATAATAGCACATGATCTTCTGCAAGTTGGCAAGGTACACTTGCCTGGGTTCTGAGCTCCGTCAATTGCTCCTGTAACAGTGGAATATCCAGGTACGCCTCCGGATGCTGAAAGAAACATCACCATTGCTCTCAGAATATACAAAATAGCTAGGTTTAACTACCCATAAGTCCAATTTGGACACAGGGACAAAATTGATAGTTTCTGGTCAAAGCGAGATCCACATGTGGCCCACTTCGCACCAAAAAATGTGCTAAAGACAAAGTTCTACAAATTCATCAAACTTAGTATCTACGAGTCCAAAATAATGATACGAACCCAACGAAACATCCATAACTAGATTCCGATGAGCCAGTCACGAAATCGCACGTCAAGTGGAACCGTGGGGCCCGCAAAACGGTATTTCATCAACGTTCTCAGAATCGAACCAAACTTGGGTCACGGGACCAGCGTAATGCTGCGAATCCGATGACACAAGTTTCATTGTGAAACGACAAACACACACGAAATTATGACGAGTGTCAGAATAGGCCGATACGAGACTTTTCGACGGATACACATTGATTCTGGTGTGCACACATATCCAAATCAAGTTCTGCAAAATCTCACACGTTCGCGTTGACGATATGCGCCTTTCGGTACAATTTGCACAAGACGAAGTCACCTCGTTTAGTGGGACGCAACCCGTTTCGAAAAAATTTGGGTTTAAGAAACCAAGTTTTTGAGAGATTTCAACAACAATTAAATCATAGCATAATCAACAATAAAATAAACTAATTGAAGAGATTAAAACTTGTTTATGTTGTCTAAATGACTGTTCAAGCAGAATTTAAAAATCGCGTGTTGTTATGAAGATAACGAGACTCAAACACGCGCACCTGGGACAGTTTCTGTTCCTAAAAATAAGTTATTTTTCCTGTTTTGCGTCGCGATTTGCGAACGACACAGGACACGATACACTAAACTAATTACACAGGATTCAAGGAGGCTATATGGTCTTCGCATAGGACTCGATGGTTCACTGTTAGGTCTATTTTGTAGGGATAAACAGGGGAGAGAAGTAGGGTACCTCGTGATCGTTGTTGCTCGTGAGGATTCTGGGCGGGTCTGCGGCGGCTCGCGGCGGCTGCTCTCGGCGATTGTAGGCGGTCGACGATGGTCGGGGTGGTAGAGGAGATAATGGGGTGGTGGTCGGCTAGGTTGGGGTTTATATAGGGTGAAGGGGGGAGGTTACATAGAGAGGAAGAGTGGGAGTCGTCGTCGGTTTCGGGGGAGTGGAATCGGAGGGGTGCGGGGGTTTCGGGGTACTGTAGCAGTAGGGTTAGTGGGTTATCGGATGAGCGGGTTATCAGGTACAGTTTGGGTTTAGGATTCGGTTGGTTTGGGTTGGTTTGGGTTAAAATAAATAACCAATATATGTATATGCCTATATAGCCATCTAAAAATATTTTTGGACCTAAATAAATTCCAGAAAAATTATACAATACACTAATAATAGTTTTACACCCAAAAAATATATTTTCTGCACTATATTGATAATTAATTAAATACACATAATTATAAATGCATGAATATTATATATTATAAATGGCTAAAAATTACAGAAAATTTCCCCTTAATCTCAGTAATTCATAATAACAATAATTAAAATTCTAAAATTTAATTCTAAAAAATTAGGGTGTTTACAAGGAGAGGCCGGAGAGGGGTGGGGGTGGGGGAGGAGTAGGAGGAGGGAGGTGAAGAGGGTGGACAACCCTAGTAAAATTTGGACTAGCCTGAGTAAAAATTCTTCCTAATTGGACTAGCACCAATATTGGACTAGCCCCGAGTCATTTTTGTAGTGCATTTATCAAGAGCCTTAAATAATGTTCTCCATAACTATTGCACCTAGTCATATTGCAATAAAGTCATTTCAATAAGAACCATTGGATCATAAATCAATTTTTTGTTTGTTCTTTTTTTGATTTTTCGGCATAACACTTGGGGCCCGGCGTAACGTTCGGGACTTTGTGCACACTGTCCCCCAACTTCCACCATTTATAAATAGAAAGAATAATACGCCCCCGTGGCTCGATCCACTAATCTTCTGCCACCCAGGCAGGGTCTTATATCTCTCCTCGGTAACCACAATAGCCACTCGAGTTCGGTTGAATCAATTGTTATTTACCCATATATATATATATATATATATATATATATATATATATATATATATATATATATATATATATATGTTTGGATATTGTACCAAGGCCTATTGTACCAAGCAATCTTAACCACACATTTTTTTGGCTATGAAGTATGCTGACGTGGTAGCAACTTTGTGGGATAATTTATAATCATACATTTAAAAAAATGTGTGGGGTATAGCATCCTTGGTGCAATATTGGTACAATATCTCGCCTATATATATATATATATATATATATATATATATATATATATATATATATATATATTCCTCCCGGCTAGTTCGAGCAACGGGAGAAGCGCTTTAATTCTCTTGTAGGAAAATTAAATACGAGGAGGGCACGGTGCAGCCCGGGTATAATTGCGGTGATGGTGCGGGACCTTCAGGCTGAATTTGTAGGCCTTCCAACAAGAATAATATCTACCTTTTTCGAAATATATATATATATATATATATATATATATATATATATATATATATATATATATATATATATATATAATACGGCTTGGAAACGGCTTAAAAGTGAGCCGTCCAAGCCATTTGTAAATTCTCAACATAATTAAAAAAAATTAAATGTCACGTGCGTATATTCTTCACCCTCACATTAAAAATTCTATCTAATTTAAATTTCTAATTAATTTAAACTGTTTTAATATATTTAAACCAACTAAATGATATTATCTAAATATATATATCCAAAATTCTAAAAACATATCTATAACAATTTTTAATTAAAATTATATTTAAACTATTTTATTATAATTTTAATTTCTATCTAATTATTTAATTATGTCAGAAAAAAAAAATTCTTTTTTACATGCATCGCATTTGTTGCAGTGTACATATATATTGATAAAAAAAAATTAGATACTACAAAGAAATTAGATACTACAGAAAAAAAAATCATGGGGGTTCTCGGGTAGGTAAAAAAAAAAGTATATATATATATATATATATATATATATATATATATATATATATAATTTTTTTTTTCCTTGCAAACTTCAAAGCATTTGTTGCTGTGTATCACCGTACTGCAAACTGAAAATTAGATTGTTGCCTAATTATGTCATTTGAACAAATAGTACATTTGCTTCATTTCCTTTTTTTTTCCTCCTAGCAAACTACAAAGCATTTATGAAGATACTACACTGGATAATTATGTAAGTTGAACAAACTATATTTGCTTCACTTTTCCTTTCAAAACGCAAAGTTTTTGTTGCAGTGTACTACAAACTGCAAATATTGATACTTATATATTGACAATTATGAGATTTATTTGATGCAACAATAGTCATATGAGCCTATTAAACAAATTGTCTTTACCTCTTTCAGTTGTTTAAAATTCTGCATAAATTGGAGCACTCATTTGTTTTTTATAATACCTGAATATTGGAAATTGGAGAGGAATACAACCAGAATTTGGAGTCAATTCAAGGTATATGCCATAATACCAACCTTTCTTCTTGTTTAGTTTCATTCTTCTCACTAATAGTTGTTGAACCATTAGCATTTGGACTACAAATACTGATTACTGATAGTATACTTGAACTGCAAATACTTTATACTGATACTCTTTACTACACTTGAACTGCATATATTGATACTATACTTGAATTGCAAATTAGTAATACTTTTTTTACTAACTTATTTTTAAAGGAAAGTTGGCAATGACAAGGACTTGAGAAAGTTACTACAAGGCACCTTAATTTGATGCAACAATAGTCATTTGAGCCTATTAAACAAAATGTCTTAACCTCTTTTTGGATGTTTAATATTCTGCAGAAATTGGACTCTGTTTAGTACATGAATATTAGAATTTGGAGAGGAATATAACCTGGATTTGGAGGCATTTCAAGATATCTGCAGGCTAATATTTCTTCATGTTTGTTGCTTTGAATTTGGAGAGGAATATAATGAAGGAATTTCTTTGAAAGGTGAGATTGTAAGGGTCTTGTGTACATTGTGACAATGTAATTTCTATTTGTTTTTGAGTTATGGAGTTGTAACTTATAAATTACTAAATTGCAATGAATATTCTTTTGTATGTCTCAAATGTCTGTGTACAGTTACCATTTGAATTTGAGTTACTGATTTTATCTTTAACATATGGGTTCTTTGTAATTTACAATCTTGATGATTTTTGTACATTGAATTATGTACAACGTGAAGAGAGCGAAATGCTCTCATTAGTGACTTTTTGTATGGCTTGTAAAAAATTTGTTAAAAGTTGATTTCCAAGAAAAATTTCATGAAGGCCTGGCCTATCAAAAGAATTCCAATCCAACCGAATTAATTGAACCGAACCAAAAAAAATTATGCGGTTTGGTTCGTTCGGTTCTGGTTGGATCCGGTTTTTGAACCAATTCAGTTCAATTTGATTATCCTAAAACCGGTTAAGCGAATGCTCTCCCCTAATATCAATGTCTCTGGAGCCTTGATCTCCTTGCATTGCGACCTTATATAACTTGCAGTGGCTATGTTTGTACACCTGTTTTTTCTTCTTCTTGATATTGTTAACTGATCCAATTGAATAGGAGTCAGCCCAGGGCAGGTAGCTCTTGGCCTTCTGCAGGTTCGTGTTATAATTAGTCATCTTCTTATTTTTCATTCTTGAATTTCTTATTAGGCTAGAATTTGGAAATGCTAATAAGAATTTCTGTTTAGGAATCAAATTGTTTTGTATGTCTTATTTCAAACCACTTAAGACTTGCACTTTCATCCTCATGCCATGCCATGCATTGTTTCTTTAATTTGCTTGGCGCAAAAAATGTTAGATTATGTAGTCCACCTTTTGTTGAAAGATACATATTTCTTCTCTTATCCCCTTTTGTTGAAAGAGATTTCTTACTCTTACAATAATAAGAAAAAGAGTTACAATAGGCAACTTTTTTCCTAGCAATTTTTGGATTGAAAAAATTAACATGTTTGATGAAGATGCTTCATTGCTGATCCTGCTCATTCAAGAAGAAGAAGAAGAAGAAGAAGAAATGAATATCTTTTTCCACTGTTCTGAAAATGAGAATTCCCTACAAATTTCTGGAAAAACCATTGTCATATAATTTGATACAGGACAAGACCTAGATGGGTCAAAACAATCTGACATTTCAGCAACTCTAATTAAAAAAAGTAAGGAATGATAATAATAATCCAAAAACAAATAGCACTTATGGATTGCAAAGTGACATAATTGAATTCAAAAATAAAGGGAAGGGATTACTAAAGAGTCGCGAAGTGGATCCAGTACAATACAGAAATCGCTCCAGGGAACCTTGACCTGGCACCACTAGTTATCTTGTAGCTGTATTTGGGTCTTCGAGTGATGGGTTTCAATCTCCATCTCCTTGTTGATGATGTTGCCAAGGAAGGGAAAAGAGGGCAGATTTGTGTTGGCATTATGCGTCGAACGTATGTAACAGAACCATACGGGACTGTAGAAATTTCTACAGTCCTATATACATTGTGGACGACTGTAGAAATTTCTACAGTCCTATACGTATAAAGGACTGTAGAAATTTCAACAGTCCTGTATAAATTTAGGACTGTAGAAATTTCTACAGTCCTGTATACATATAGGACAGTAAAAATTTCTACAGTCCTGAATGTTGAATAAATTTCTACAGTCTGTTAAAATATATTTTTTGTTTTATAGTCACGACCCTTGGAAGGGCACTAAGGATGAAGATATCATAAGAAGACGCTCTACTGCGTCGATGCGTAAGGAACGCAATGTTCAGCGTACTATTGAACCAGCTCTCACTATCCGCGACCCCGAGGCACGCCCTGAAGTTAGGAAACATCGACTGACGAAGAAGACTGTCACTCGTTCAATGAGACGTGCTCCTAGTACTCCTAGTACTTCTGGTTCTTCTTCCTCCTCCGATGAGGACATACCAAATGTCCAAAATCGGCCAACTGATGGTCCAGGACCTTCTCAGCATGCAGATAGTCCTGTCGAGACTCTCCCACAAACCCTCGAAAACTGGCATACTGATGGTTCAGGACCTTCTCAGCAACTAGATAGTCCAGTCGAGACTCGTCCAAACGGTTGCTCTATGTTGCCGTCGATCGAGAACCATATTGCATACCAAATATGGAACAATCTGGTAAGTACATTACGTTATGATAACTAGAAATATAGCTAGGTGTATATATATGCATAAATAGTAAGCTAGTTAGTAGGTTAGAGGGGGAGTAAGGTAGGTATCTCAATACCTTGAGATACCAAGGTATTGAGGGTAGTGAGGTAAGGTATTGAGGTAGCCTATGTACTAGGTTTTATATATATATATCTATATATATATATATATATATATATATATATATATATATATATATATATATATATATATATATAGATAGATAGATAGATAGATAAGTATATATTATAGATAGCTAGCTAGTTAGCTAGAATTAGAGGGTAAGGTATCTCAATACCTTGAGATATCAAGGTATTGAGATAAGTTGGGTATCAGAGGTAAGGTATCGAGGTATTTGTCTATGCACTAGGTTATATGTATAAATATATCTATATAGTTAGATATATGTTATATATATATAGTATATATATATATATATATATATATACTACTATATATATATATAGTTAGTAAGTTAGTTAGTTAGTTAGTTAGTTAAGTAGTGTTAGTGAGGGGTAAGGCTTGAGTATCTCAATACCTTGAGATACTCAAGGTATTGAGCGTCGGGACAAGGTATTGAGTTTTAGCCTAGGATTGAGGTTAGAGATACTTTTATATATATATATATATATATATATATATATATATATATATATACGTGCTAGTATATATTTTAGAGGGTATAGACGGGTCGTATAGCGTAGGTTGAGGTATCGGATACCGAGGGTATCCCGGTATCTCAAGGAGGCGAGTTTGAGGGTTTATTCGCTTAATGACCTAGTTTTAACCTAGAATTTTAGGGGCACCCTAGTTTGACCTAGAGTTGACCGTAGTTGACCCGGTTGACCGTCAAAGTCAACTTTTGACCTAAGTTTTACCCATAGTTGACTTTTGGACCCAGAGTTGACTTTTTGACCCAGATTTTACCGGTTTGACCCGTTTGGCCTAGAACGACCCTATAGGCCTATTTTTAGTTATTTTATATCTGTTTAACTCATTTGAAACTTGTTTAACCTTGCTTTTCGTAATAGGTCCTTGCGATACCAGTTCGGATCGCCAGTTGCTCAGGACGTCAGGCGAGTACATTCTTTGATAGTTTTTATTATCTGATGATTATTATGATTCAGCTTCTAGTATAGTATCATCTGATTTTCTGGCACGACACGGACTGGTATTTCTGGATTCATTTACTTGCGACACGTATATTTCATGTTTCTGGCCTCTATTCTGGAATCACCTACTGGCATCACTACAGGCATCACTCATGTTTCTGGCTGGACTCATACTTGATTTACGTGTCGGATCTTGGATTCACTTGTACTAGTAGGGACGGAAAAATACTCGAGTAGATATGTAAACATTCCCAACTGGAATTACTGGAATAACCCCTCTGGTCTAATCTGGAATGATAGCAGCCGCACACCCAGTGTGTTGTGAGCCGTACTTACCCCTAGCCGTTTACATGTCGAAACAGGTATTTCAAATACACGAGTTCATTCTTTCTAGTCTGGACTCTCTTGCATTTCTTGCTGGTCTCACTTACATATTTTTGGACTTGACTCGTTACATGTATTCTTGCTGGACTCACTACACGTTCTTGTGCACGCACTTACTCTTAGTTTATATTTCTTGTATCTTGCAGTCATTACTATATTGCTTCTGATATTCATGCATATTTACCTTCATGCACCAGTGATATTTATATATATCTTGTTCATACTTTATTTTCTTCACCTTGCTACAACTGTTTTATAGTTTTTATCATTTAACTGGAACTGCTGTTAGAGGTGTACTTGCTCCAGTCCTGACTGGACATTTTTTCCAGAGTATCCGGAAGATTAGTGTCCGACGTTTTATGGACCTCAGTTTGTCGATGGTGCAGACAGGGACCCCCTAGTTTAGGAGTGATTTCCGGGTTGGTAGCCGGGATCACTAGGACCTGTTGTTGTTTTGATTAGCTTTTAGCACCGGGTTTGTCCCCGATTTTCGATTGAGACCTTGTACTATATTTGATTCAGGATGTTGTATTATTATTATTGATATTGTGGTTGTTTTTAGCTACAGTTGTTTAGACTTTGTAGTTGTTAGACTTCTGTGTTATATTATTGTGCTTAGATTCGTGATTGAGTATTGTGTTATCATTATGATATTGCTCCTCCGTTTGGAGTTGAGATCTTGACAGGTATATATATTGATTGTGTGAGATTGTTAGTAAACCTAGACAGCGTTTTACCGCCGATGCTGCGGCGTAGGCTGGACGTACCCACGACTCATGCCCGATTTTCTGGGTGCGGGTCATGACATTGGTGGTGGCCCATGCAGGTCTCGATTCGCAATTAGTGCGATGTCGTGGTAGTACAACGATTTAGTTGTACTGCTGCGAGCCTGCTGTAGGATATAGGATCTAGGATGAGAGTGTACTCAATCACGACTAGGAACAATTCCAATCTAATTATTCTAAAATTTTTTCTTTTGAAATATCACTGTCCTTCTTTGATGATATCGTATCTTGTACCGTATTGACTTCTTTTGATCGGTGTTCGGGATGCCTCCGAAGACACGATCTCATCGTACCGTTCCAGCAGTTGCTACCAAGAGGTCTGCTACCTCTCATCCAGTTCGTATTCAGGCAGCTGCTACCGCTCCACTCACCACTCCTGCGGTTGAGGAAGCATCTGCTTCTCTCGAGGATTGTAAAACCCCTATTTCTAAAAATCGTATTTATTATTTTTTTATTAATTAATAATTTAAATATAGTATTTAGTGGCTAAATAGGAGAAATAGATTTTTAATAATTTTTATTTTAGGTGTTCGGACACTGGGACCATCAGAAATTTTTCGAAATTTATTCCATGTAGGAGACCCCTTGAGCAGTTGCTAGCCTAACGGTGTGCATTATTCTAATCTATAAATTTTCTTATGAGTATATATATATATATATATATATATATATATATATATATATATATATATATATATATATATATATATATATATATATATATATATATACATACAAATATATATATATGTATATATATTAAAAAAAGAAAAAGAAAAGAAAAAGAAAAGAAAAGAAAAGAAAAGAAATTAATAATATAATAATAACTATACTAATAATAATACAACTAATAACTTTACTAGCAAACTTGCTAGCATTCCAACTAGCAAACTTGCTAGTATTCCAACTAGCAAACCAACCATTCCCACAAAGCCACAGCAAACCATTACAACTATACACTATTATATATATATAATAGTTATATATATATTTAATAACTACTAATAATCACCACAACTTGCTAGCATTCCAACTAGCAAACTTGCTAGTATTCCAACTAGCAACGTTTGCAACCTAGCAAAATCCATTCCACATGCTACAGCCGAACCCCCCCCCCATTTATTCCCACAGCACAGACCCCCCTTGCCCATTAGCCGCGACCAAACCATCTCTCTTCCTATTCATATTATATATATATATATATATATATATTTTTATCTTTCATAAAATCCTAACCTAAAATCTCCAGACCTCATCTTCTCATCTAGAGCCGCCACCGCAGCCAGAGAACCCGTCAGGCCGTCCAAACCATCCCGACGACCCCGACCTCGCGAACTGCAGATTCCCACACGAGGCACCTTCGCTCCGGAGTTGTTTCCCGTCGACTCGCTCAACCAAACGTCGTTCCGCCTTCACCGGTATGCTTACCCCTTAACCCTCTTCCATATTTGTATGATAGCAGACCTCGAACAACGTGTACCCATAGGTGAAAACAGCGCCCAAGTTGGCGCGAGCAGACCGAATTCTGGGATCACAGAAAACTGCGGTGACCACCCATGTTGCCGAGTTCGTATCTCCCACCACAGAGATCCGAATTTGATGATTCTTTTTGATATATGTAGAACACTTGACCTAGTTTATTTTCTGTTAAATAATCCTAGATTAATAGCTGTTGTGGACAGAATTAAATTCGTCACAAAATCTCGCGAACCCACTTTTTCCAGATTTCCAAAAGTTGAAAAACGGAGCGCGCCCCGCCAAACGGGACCGCCCCGCCGTGTACCAAGTGTACCAAACGGTGCACACAGCGTAACCGGACACGTAAAAATTCGTGGAAACTGATTCGGACGCGTATGCGCACCGAAATCAGGCCGTATCCGCGGACACACCCCGTGTCGCAAATTTTGTGGAACTCGCACGTATTTTGTGCACGCTTGTCAGATTGTGACGAAACTTGCGCCACTGGACTCATGGTAACGCGCTGGTCCTGTGACCCAATTTTCACGCAATTGTGAGACGGTTGACCAAATCGCCAATTGGCGGGCCCCACAGTTGACTTTTTGGACAAAATTGTGTTCGACTCATCGGAATCCACATTTGGATATACCGTTGGGTTCGTATTAATATTTAGAATTATTTGACCTATAATTTGTCCCATTTAGAGACTGTTACCTTTGGCACGCTTTTCGGTGCAAAGTGGGCCACCCGTGGACCCCACTTTTATCCAAAATTACCGTTTTGCCCCCTGTGTCCAAATTGGACGAAAGGGAAGTGCTTTTTAGCTATTTTGCTTATTATGGGAACGTTGGTGATGTTTATTTCAGCATCCGGGGACATTGTTCTGCGGCCTTAGCTTTTGATCCTGTGCGTTTGACTTCTGGACAGTACACCTTGCAGCTTTCTTACCAGGCAAGATACCTTACCAAATTGCTTACAGTATTTTGCATACTTAGTATATTTCTTTATATTTATTTCATTTTTGTTTATTTATTGCATGTGTAGTTTCTTTCAGTCATATTATATATTAGATATGTTGACACACACATGACACCTAGTATCATGAGAGGACAATCATTAGGCGTATGGGCTTTTAACCACTCTGGTAACACCGTAGTCACTAGAACGCACTATGGTGGGTCGTGTCCGATGGTCGCTACCCGAGAGGTATGTCGATTGATGGAGTCCGAGGGTCGCTACCCAGAGGTATGTCGGCTGATGATGTCCACTGACGAGCGTGAGGTTATGAGGATTAGATCGAGTAGCCTACCCTTGCCCATACGTCGAAAAGTTGTCCTCATTTGCATTCATATAGATGGTCTTGTACAGCGTACTTATTTATTTTTAAATTATATGCATGTTTACTGTATTCAAATTGGCTCATATTTTCTGTATCTTGTTACGTCCCTCTGAGGACCTGGTCCTCTGCCAGGTGTATCTGCTCTTGAGTATTTGCAGGAGTACGGGCCTAGACCTGACGCATTCCTTTCTGCCGAGGAGGTCTTACCTTCTGAGCATCGTTGATTATCTAGCGATGGATTCTTTTTAGCTGATACACTTCTGTCTTCACATTATTTTATATTGGAGACTTTGTACTCTTCTCTCATTTTAGTTTTGGATATAGTCATTGGTAGTGGATTTGTCTCCACCCGACTATTATTTTGGATATTTCATGTAGTGCCCCGCTCTGCGTAGGCACTATGTACAAGTGAGATCGCCTTGCTTGCTCGAACGGAAGTCTTCTCGGAGAGTTTCCGACCGATTAATCAATGTGAGTGGGCAGAACTGCATTCTCTGATTCTTGCACGACTTAATAATGAATCTGAGTTTTTGAATGCTTGTTTGCTTAAGAAGAATATTTTCATAAGAGAATGATAGAACCGACTCAGTATGCTAATAAGGGAACTCACATAGCTTGTCATTGAAACGAATATGCTGCCTAACTAAAAGAATATGAATGCTTATCAGAAATGAAATAGAACCATTGCTATGCTAAGAGAAAGATAGATATGTGCATGCTTAGAAATATCGACACAGCTATTGAACGAACATTTGCTATGCTAAGAAAGATAAGTAAAATGAATCGTTCAGATATGTCCTTTGAATATGCTAAAGAAAGAGATAGTTTTTGCATGTTAAGTATGAATCAATCGTGCTTGCCTTTATATGTTTCGTTTGTCTGTCTGCTATATCGAACTGCTAAGTGAATGTGTGAGTGCAGTGACTAATAGTACGCCCTGAGGATACGGCTCGAAAGGGTCTAGTGGGGTGTGCTATTAGATAAGTGAAATGTGTGCTTCGTCTGAGTAAGATATGCTTCGTGTGATAAGATATGTTTCGCTAAGACCGCATATATTTTGCTTGATCATTGTTTTGCTTGCACTGTGTGTTTATGTCATTGCATTGGTCTCGGACAACTTGTGCACAAGGTCTTGTCTCTCGAACGATTCCTGGGGCACTGGGAATCGCTCGGTCCGGAAGAGATTTTTGGATCGCCCTGAGGTGTACGGCTCGCAAGGGTCTAGTGGGGCGATATGTCTATTAGTGAGATGGGCTTGTACGTCCCAACTGCTAATCATGGGGCGACCTATGGACCGTCATATAGATAGGGCGCATGCTAGGTTTACCTTCTTGCATACCTATCGATTGATGACACCAGAGATTGATACATAAGTTATGAATATGCAAATTGTGACTAACTTGTGTGTCTGCTGCAGGGATAACCGTTCGGCTATGGGGTAAGAAATATAAGTTTATGCATAAGCCTGCTCATTCATTTTGTCTGCATCGTAGAGATTATCTGATAGAGCTTCATGCATTGCATCGGTCAGACAATGACTATTAGTGCAGAGCTGAACCTCGGTCACAGCTGCTAATAGGATCAGAATATGAGTCATTGGTTAGCTGGACTACCGCTACCGATCCTGAGTTTCTCGGGGACCGAAATCATATAGATGTGTCTGCTTGTGTGCTAATGAATAAATGATAGTCCACTTGATAAGTTTGCTTTAATTCGATATAATCAGTCTGCTAGATAAGCTTTGCCCCTAAGAGTTAGATTTGTGTTGCACAATACCTGCTACACACTGCACGATAGAGCACTGTCCCGATTCGTATGCTTATAAGTTTGAATATGCAAACTGTTTCAAAGTTATGTTTTCAAAGATGTAATCTGACTATAGTTCTGAACTGCATGAAACGAACCTAAGTAAAACTAGCAAGATCACTAGTAATGCAATGTTTTGCCACATGATTACTTAGTGTGGGTTTCAGGGGGTGTAGCTTCTGTTCAGTTGTTTATCTCACCAGTACTTGCATAAAGTGCTGACCCACCAACAGTCTGCTTGTTCTCAGGTGCCTGATCGTCCGAGGAAGCGATAGCCGTGCCTCATCCCAAGGAACCGGAAATCTGGAGTCGATGCCTGGAGCCGCATCGAGTTGTGTTTGCTTTGAGTTACTTTTGTATAGAGGGACATAATGTATGGAACGGTGTTATTGTAATCGAGAGAAGAGTGCTTGAGCGATCTGTAACCTCGGCCATGCGCCGCTTGTAACATTTTTGATTATCAATAAAAGAGCTTATTTTTTATGTGACATTGTGTTCTTCACTTTTCTGCAATGTTATGTGCCGCTGCTTCAGTATTGAATAGCTTACTTGCCCTTGTTCAAATCTCTGGCCTTGTGCAAGTGCATCTTAGGCTTGTACGGCATCACGTCCCGATGAGAACGATTGTCCTGCGGGAGAGCTGTAACGTGGTGATTCACGTTCAGCGGGGACTATCGAGCTCGCGGGAGATTGGGGCGTGACATAATGGTATCAGAGCGACTCGATTCCTTGCCCATTCCGTTGCCTCCAACTCTGAGTTGTGATTGCGATGCAAAGAACGTTCCATACAATAAGTCCATAAATATTCTCAAAGATGTGCACAAAAAGTTTTCTGGATTTGTTTTCATTGCTTGAGATGTGACTTGTGATTTTTGGATGTGCTGAGTTTTGATTAAGGAAGGTGAGGGATGAGGACTATCGCTGCTCTGTGTTTTCGTGAGTTTCTCCTTGAGTTTCGAGGACGAAACTCTTTGTTGGTGGGTAAGTATGTAGTGCCCCGCTCTGCGTAGGCACTATGTACAAGTGAGATTGTCTTGCTTGCTCGAACGGAAGTCTTCTCGGAGAGTTTCCGACCGATTAATCAATGTGAGTGGGCAGAACTGCATTCTCTGATTCTTGCACGACTTAATAATGAATCTGAGTTTTTGAATGCTTGTTTGCTTAAGAAGAATGTTTTCATAAGAGAATGATAGAACCGACTCAGTATGCTAATAAGGGAACTCACATAGCTTGTCATTGAAACGAATATGCTGCCTAACTAAAAGAATATGAATGCTTATCAGAAATGAAATAGAACCATTGCTATGCTAAGAGAAAGATAGATATGTGCATGCTTAGAAACACCGACACAGCTATTGAACGAACATTTGCTATGCTAAGAAAGATAAGTAAAATGAATCGTTCAGATATGTCCTTTGAATATGCTAAAGAAAGAGATAGTTTTTGCATGTTAAGTATGAATCAATCGTGCTTGCCTTTATATGTTTCGTTTGTCTGTCTGCTATATCGAACTGCTAAGTGAATGTGTGAGTGCAGTGACTAATAGTACGCCCTGAGGATACGGCTCGAAAGGGTCTAGTGGGGTGTGCTATTAGATAAGTGAAATGTGTGCTTCGTCTGAGTAAGATATGCTTCGTGTGATAAGATATGTTTCGCTAAGACCGCATATGTTTTGCTTGATCATTGTTTTGCTTGCACTGTGTGTTTATGTCATTGCATTGGTCTCGGACAACTTGTGCACAAGGTCTTGTCTCTCGAACGATTCCTGGGGCACTGGGAATCGCTCGGTCCGGAAGAGATTTTTGGATCGCCCTGAGGTGTACGGCTCGCAAGGGTCTAGTGGGGCGATATGTCTATTAGTGAGATGGGCTTGTACGTCCCAACTGCTAATCATGGGGCGACCCATGGACCGTCATATAGATAGGGCGCATGCTAGGTTTACCTTCTTGCATACCTATCGATTGATGACACCAGAGATTGATACATAAGTTATGAATATGCAAATTGTGACTAACTTGTGTGTCTGCTGCAGGGATAACCGTTCGGCTATGGGGTAAGAAATATAAGTTTATGCATAAGCCTGCTCATTCATTTTGTCTGCATCGTAGAGATTATCTGATAGAGCTTCATGCATTGCATCGGTCAGACAATGACTATTAGTGCAGAGCTGAACCTCGGTCACAGCTGCTAATAGGATCAGAATGTGAGTCATTGGTTAGCTGGACTACCGCTACCGATCCTGAGTTTCTCGGGGACCGAAATCATATAGATGTGTCTGCTTGTGTGCTAATGAATAAATGATAGTCCACTTGATAAGTTTGCTTTAATTCGATATAATCAGTCTGCTAGATAAGCTTTGCCCCTAAGAGTTAGATTTGTGTTGCACAATACCTGCTACACACTGCACGATAGAGCACTGTCCCGATTCGTATGCTTATAAGTTTGAATATGCAAACTGTTTCAAAGTTATGTTTTCAAAGATGTAATCTGACTATAGTTCTGAACTGCATGAAACGAACCTAAGTAAAACTAGCAAGATCACTAGTAATGCAATATTTTGCCACATGATTACTTAGTGTGGGTTTCAGGGGGTGTAGCTTCTGTTCAGTTGTTTATCTCACCAGTACTTGCATAAAGTGCTGACCCACCAACAGTCTGCTTGTTCTCAGGTGCCTGATCGTCCGAGGAAGCGATAGCCGTGCCTCATCCCAAGGAACCGAAAATCTGGAGTCGATGCCTGGAGCCGCATCGAGTTGTGTTTGCTTTGAGTTGCTTTTGTATAGAGGGACATAATGTATGGAACGGTATTATTGTAATCGAGAGAAGAGTGCTTGAGCGATCTGTAACCTCGGCCATGCGCCGCTTGTAACATTTTCGATTATCAATAAAAGAGCTTATTTTTCATGTGACATTGTGTTCTTCACTTTTCTGCAATGTTATGTGCCGCTGCTTCAGTATTGAATAGCTTACTTGCCCTTGTTCAAAGCTCTGGCCTTGTGCAAGTGCATCTTAGGCTTGCACGGCATCACGTCCCGATGAGAACGATTGTCCTGCGGGAGAGCTGTAACGTGGTGATTCACGTTCAGCAGGGACTATCGAGCTCGCGGGAGATTGGGGCGTGACATTTCAGACTCCTTATTCTAGTTAGTATTTCTTTTCTATGACTTGTTGTGTGGATGAGATTAGCATATCTGTGACTTGTGACATTATATATACCACATGTGAGTTTATATTCATATTACAGCGTACGTATGGGTTATGGTTTCCATATATTGGAGTTGCCATATCCATGCGGCTGGCATGCTTATGTGTTCTAGTACTACGTATTATTGGGACTGGGGCGTGACATGTTTTTGTGGTGGCCTATGCAGGTCAAGTTAACCGTTTCGGTTGCGTCACTGTACCGAGCGGGCCTGCACCTAGGATTAGAATTTTAGATCTCATCCACACTTGACTATAACTTACCTTCCTTCCAACATATCTACTTAAGTTCTTGCATCCTGCTTGATTCATGTACTCTTCTTAATCCTTCGTCCATCGCTTGCAGAGAGATAAATTTGCATAATGGGCATGCCGCCACCGGGGACAACACATCTCCAAGGGACGACGACCAATCACCAGGAGTGACCTCAACGACTCCTCTTCTTCCCGGACCGGATGGACCGACTAGCAATCCAATCCTATCAACCCCTTCCACGATACCTAATGGAACTTTTCAAGCTCCACCAGCACCGCAGGATGGCCAAACACAACTGTTCCAATTCTTTCAGATGATAATACAAGAACAGAGGCAGCAAGCAGCGGAGCAGAGACTAGAATTTCTAGCAGCGCTTGAGAGAATGGCTGCACTAGACCCTGCACCAACCCAGGCACTAGTTTCAGTACCACAAGCTCGGGTTGGTTCAGTCAAGGACTTTGTGCAGATGGGCCCTAAGCCATATAAGGGCAATGAAAGTCCAGAGGAGACCACGAACTGGATTGCCAATACCAAGAAGTTGTTAGAGGCATCACAACTACCTACTGATCTATGGATGATAGGCGTGAGGACTCAGTTAGAAGGCAACGAGCACCACTGGTGGGAATCAATGGAGCGCCAGTTGGGTACTCGTCAGACTTGGGAACAATTCTTGGAATGCTTTGAGAGGAAGTACTTCCCGGATACTGTAAGGGACTCATTGTACGATCAGTTCCTCCATCTAGAGCAAGGGGACAAGACGGTTGATGAGTATGACGCAGAGTTTTGCCATCTCAGTAAGTATGGCACAGTCCTAATACCTAATGACTTGGAAAAAGCTAAGAGGTTTCACCGCGGGCTGACTCAGGAGCTCCAGCACCACACTAGCTCCCAGTCCCGGATCTCTTATGCCGAGCTATTGACAGAGGCCAGGATCCAGGAGGCCATCAGCAAGGGGAACGGAATTCAACAAAGAATTTATCAGGGACCAGTAAGGACACAGCAAGGAGGACCCATTAGACACCCTTTGACACGCCAGCAACCAGATAGTGCTGTACCATATCCAACCAAGGAGCTTCGTACTTGTCACTATTGTGGAAGGACATGTCATATTCTAAGAGACTGTCATCGTCGATTGGGACTGTGCATGGTATGTGGATCAAGTCACCATCAAGCTCGAGAATGTCCTCAGTAGAACCCAGGGTCTATGGCATTAAAATCAAGAATACCGCATATACCCTCAAGTATAGAAGACCAAAGGGACCCACCACTGCTTCTACAGTCTGCACAAATGGAGGGGACTAGACCCCAGTTGATCAATCAAGGACAAGGCCAAGCACTCATTATGACAAGTATGGGAGAGCAGACACAGGAAGCCGTAGATACAGGTACGACCTTTTAGTTATAATTGACTTTGCATACTCATAACCCCATTGTGACACAAGATCTTAGATGTACAAATAGATGTAGAATTATATATATGGTAGTCTAGCAGTTATAAGGATATATTTCTATTCTACCCAGATGGCATACACGCGATGCTAATGGATGACGTGAGTAGCAGTAGTAGTATTCTCCCCTATTTTTATCTCGCCCTCTTGGGGTGACTCATCTTCTCCTTTTATATTCATTCCTTATCTCGTGCGTAACTCTTCCTATCATAGTCGTATCTTTCGTGCCATTATGAATTGTTTGATATCAACCTCACCCCTATTTTGTTAGTTAAACATAAATGTGTTAGTAATGCTTGATAACTAAGGATGAGTTCTTAATATGTATATGCACTATAACAATATCTGTATTCTTTATTAGCTTAACCCTTAAGTAGCACCATGTAGCATAGTAGAAATTGTTAGATCACTTGAGCTAGATCATAGCCCTAATAGTTAGTCAAGACCTTAAGTGTCTCCCTAAAAACTTAGACTATGCCTAGGAAAGAGTTGAAGGCACTTGTTACGAACTGATGACTATGACAAATCGCCGGCGAGGTAGCGACAGTTGCCGCCAGACGATTTTGGTAGAGTAGTCGAATTACTTGCAGCCATACTGGCCAGGTGGCGTGGCAGTATTAGACTATGATACTTGACGGTTATGGGAAAAAGTCATAGTTATGAGATTCCAGACAGGTATCCCAAGACTCTCGACCCAATAAATATAATTGCCTTACAATCTAGACAATAGCTTCAAAGAATGTAACTACTATTAGAATTTTTGTAAGTTGGGTAGTGTAGACGAGTTAGGAGATGATAGGATAGTGTATGGACAATAGATGATGAAGTGTTAGAATGACAGACCATGAGTTTAGGAGTCCTGCTAGACACCAATGTAGTGTAATAGCTATAGTGATCACTATGAATATGGGTTAGTGTCAATTTCGAGGACGAAATTTTTGTAAGTTGGGTAGACTGTAAAACCCCTATTTCTAAAAACCGTATTTATTATTTTTTTATTAATTAATAATTTAAATATAGTATTTAGTGGCTAAATAGGAGAAATAGATTTTTAATAATTTTTATTTTAGGTGTTCGGGCACTTAGAGGATTTATGGGACCATCAGAAATTTTTAGGAATTTATTCCATGTAGGAGACCTCTTGAGCAGTTGCTAGCCTAACGGTGTGCATTATTCTAATCTATAAATTTTCTTATGAGTATATATATATATATATATATATATATATATATATATATATATATATATATATATACAAATATATATATGTAAATATATTTAAAAAAAAGAAAAAGAAAAAGAAAAGAAAAGAAAAGAAATTAATAATATAATAATAACTATACTAATAATAATACAACTAATAACTTTACTAGCAAACTTGCTAGCATTCCAACTAGCAAACTTGCTAGTATTCCAACTAGCAAACCAACCATTCCCACAAAGCCACAGCAAACCATTACAACTATTCACTATTATATATATATAATAGTTATATATATATATATATTTAATAACTACTAATAATCACCACAACTTGCTAGCATTCCAACTAGCAAACTTGCTAGTATTCCAACTAGCAACGTTTGCAACCTAGCAAAATCCATTCCACATGCTACAGCCGAACCCCCCCCCCCCCCCCCCCTTTTATTCCCACAGCACAGACCCCCCTTGCCCATTAGCCGCGACCAAACCATCTCTCTTCCTATTCATATTATATATATATATATATATATATATATATATATATATATATATATATTTATCTTTCATAAAACCCTAACCTAAAATTTCTAGACCCCCTCTTCTCATCTAGAGCCACCACTGCAGCCAGAGAACCCCGTCAGGCCGTCCAAACCATCCCGACGACCCCGACCTCGCGAACTGCAGATTCCCACACGAGGCACCTTCGCTCCGGAGTTGTTTCCCGTCGACTCGCTCAACCAAACGTCGTTCCGTCTTCACCGGTATGCTCATCCCTTAACCCTCTTGCATATTTGTATGATAGCAGACCTCGAACAACGTGTACCCATAGGTGAAAATAGCGTCCAAGTTGGCGCGAGCAGACCGAATTCTGGGATCGCAGAAAACTGCGGTGACCACCCATGTTGCCGAGTTCGTATCTCCCACCACAGAGATCCGAATTCGGTGATTCTTTTTGATATGTGTAGAACACTTGACCTAATTTATTTTCTGTTAAATAACCCTAGATTAATAGCTGTTGTGGACAGAATTAAATTCGTCACAAAATCTCGCGAACCCACTTTTTCCAGATTTCTAAAAGTTGGAAAACGGAGCGCGCCATGCCAAACGGGACCGCCCCGCCGTGTACCAAGTGTACCGAACGGTGCACACAGCGTAACCGGACACGTAAAAATTTGTGAAAACTGATTCGGACGCGTGTGCGCGCCGAAATCATGCCGTATCCGCGGACACACCCCGTGTCGCAAATTTTGTGGAACTCGCGCGTATTTTGTGCACGCTTGTCAGATTACGACAAAACTTGCGCCACTGGACTCGTGGTAACGCGCTGGTCCTGTGACCCAATTTTCATGCAATTATGAGACGGTTGACCAAATCGCCAATTGGCGGGCCCCACAGTTGACTTTTTGGACAAAATTGTGTTCGACTCATCGGAATCCATATTTGGACATACCGTTGGGTTCGTATTGACATTTAGAATTATTTGACCTATAATTTATCCTATTTAGAGACTGTTACCCTTGGTACGTTTTTCGGTGCAAAGTGGGCCACCCGTGGACCCCACTTTTACCCGAAATTACCGTTTTGCCCCCTGTGTCCAAATTGGACGAAAGGGAAGTGCTTTTTAGCTATTTTGCTTATTCTGGGAACGTTGGTGATGTTTATTTCAGCATCCGGGGACATTGTTCTGCAGCCTTAGCTTTTGATCCTGTGCGTTTGACTTCTGGACAGTACACCTTGCAGCTTTCTTACCAGGCAAGATACCTTGCCAAATTGCTTACAGTATTTTGCATGCTTAGTATATTTCTTTATATTTATTTTATTTCTGTTTATTTATTGCATGTGTAGTTTCTTTCAGTCATATTATATATTAGATATGTTGACACACACATGGCACCTAGTATCATGAGAGGACAATCATTAGGCGTATGGGCTTTTAACCACTCTGGTAACACCGTAGTCACTAGCACGCACTATGGTGGGTCATGTCCGATGGTCGCTACCCGAGAGGTATGTCGATTGATGGAGTCCGAGGGTCGCTACCCCAGAGGTATGTCGGCTGATGATGTCCACTGACGAGCGTGAGGTTGTGAGGATTAGATCGAGTAGCCTACCCTTGCCCATACGTCGAAAAGTTGTCCTCATTTGCATTCATATAGATGGTCTTGTACAGCGTACTTATTTATTTTTAAATTATATGCATGTTTACTGTATTCAAATTGGCTCGTATTTTCTGTATCTTGTTACGTCCCTCTGAGGACCTGGTCCTCTGCCAGGTGTATCTGCTCTTGAGTATTTGCAGGAGTACGGGCCTGGACCTGACGTATTCCTTTCTGCCGAGGAGATCTTACCTTCTGAGCATCGTTGATTATCTAGCGATGGATTCTTTTTAGCTGATACACTTCTGTCTTCACATTATTTTATATTGGAGACTTTGTACTCCTCTCTCATTTTAGTTTTGGATATAGTCATTGGTAGTGGATTTGTCTCCACCCGACTATTATTTTGGATATTTCAGACTCCTTATTCTAGTTAGTATTTCTTTTCTATGACTTGTTGTGTGGATGAGATTAGCATATCTGTGACTTGTGATATTATATATACCACATGTGAGTTTATATTCATATTACAGCGTACGTATGGGTTATGGTTTCCATATATTGGAGTTGCCATATCCATGCGGCTGGCATGCTTACGTGTTCTAGTCCTACGTATTATTGGGACTGGGGCGTGACAGGGATCCTCCTCCACTTGTCGATTCGAGGACTATTCCGGTCGTTCCGGTGGTTCCTCCACCACTTCCTGCACCAGTAGACGCCGCGCAGTTGTTTGCATTCTTCAGGGAGATGATGGGGTACAACACCGTCAGGTGGATGTGATGAGGCTGGGCATTGAGAATGCCCACCAGGTGGCCATGACGACGGTGGACAGAGTGGCTCAGATCCAGCCACAGGCAGATCAGACTCAGCATCCGAGGCCGGGAAGCATCATTGACTTCCAGAGAATGCGGCCCAAGGAGTTCCGGGGTACAGAAGGAATCCTGTACGCGGATGACTGGATAGAGCAGATTGAGGAGATTTTTCGGCTGGCACAGATTCCAGACAGTATGCAGATAGAGGCAGCGGGCAGTCAGATGTTCGACCTCGCTTTGACGTGGTATCGCACAGATATGAGGATCGCGACACCAGGGCTTACTTGGGAGGCTTTCAAGAGGCTTTTTAAGGAGAAGTTTTTCCCAGATGTGGCGCTCAGTGCCTTGGAGAGCCAGTTTGAGGCACTCGTCCAGGGGAGCATGATGGTGGACGAGTACGCAGCGGAGTTCTGCCGTCTGGGCAGATTTGTAGAGGGCTTGAGTGAGGCAGCAAAGACGAGGAAGTTTTGCAAGGGCTTGGTCATGGCGGTCAAGTCTTTGACTGGGAGCGACCGCGAGGCGACTTTCGAGCAGATACTAGGAGACGCTCAGAGAGCAGAGGATGACTTGGAGCTTAAGTCCAAGAGAGGCAGGGATGATTCAGGTAGTGCTAGTAGTAGTGCGGGACCAGCTAAACTTTCCTATGGGCAGAAGACAACACAGCAGGGTCAGAATCAGAGCATGCCCACTGCAGGAAGGCAGGACACACTTGGGATGTTTATAGGAGGAGACTGAAGGTGTGTTTGTTCTGTGGATCCGCTGCTCACCAGATGCGAGATTGCCCCACTACACCTCCATTTGGTGGAGCACAGGATCGGAGAGTTGGAGCTAGGCCATCTGTGGCACAGCATCATGCCCCGCACCAGCAGAGGGATATACCCCAGCAGGGCAGGGCTTTTGCGTTTACGGTCGAGGAGGCCGATGCTACGAGTGTCGGGTTAGCAGGTCTGTCTCTTTGTTCTTCTTCCTGTCCTTTTCCATTCCTTGTGGCGTGCTTCATTAGTACCTGTTAGATTTTTTCTTGTGCTGTGGTAGATAGTGTAGTAACCCTGATTGAGACTGTGATAACACGACCAGTAGGAACATGATCTTGCATGTTGTTTAGGTAGAATTTCTTGATTGTGATTGTTGGGGGTTTGACCTAGAGGGAGTGCGATCTACTTTAAATTTCGAGGACGAAATTTTCTAAGGAGGATAGGCTTGTCACTATCCCATTTCCAGAGCAGGGTATTTTTTTATTTTAATTTGGTTAATTGTGTATTTATTATAAATATTTGTATTTATATTTAATTGATTATTTTTTTTTAGTGTTTTGGCTAGCCTGGACCCATGTCAGACCCTAGTGGACCCATGTCTGACCCAACCAACACCCTTGTGAGGCTTTTTTTGGGTTTAGAATTATTATTATATTTTATTTTAGTTAGTTGGGGAGTTTTGGTTTAGTTAGAGTGATTTTGGAATCCCAAACCCAAAACCCAAGTTGCATGACTAAAGGAGAGGGTGTTTTAGTCATTTGGATTAAGGAAACCTACTTTATACATGCTTGGCCGGCCCTTTTAGCACCGAACCAGCAGCCCCCCCTCCCTTCTTCTTCACTTCTTCTTCTCCACTCCTTTTTTCTTCTTTCTTCTTCCAATTTCTACATCCAAGTAAGTTTTCTTCACTTTCTTCTCTTCCTTCTTCTATTTTCTTCCATCAATGCAACCCTAACCCTTTGATTTTCCCTAACCTAGGTGGGTAGAGCTTAGATTTGGTGTTGGAGCTTGAGTTGGAAGCTTGGAAGCTTTGTGTGGTGAATTTGGAACTTTTTGGAGACTTTGGCTTGGGATTCCAACTCCCAAGAGGTAAACCTTGATTTTTCTTCTTGTGATCACTCTAATATAGGGTAATTAGTAGTTTAGAACCTTCTTAGATCTTAGGGCTACCCGTGGGAGGAAGTTGGAGCTTGTTTGTATGTGTTTGGAGACTTTGACATTAGGTTTTGTGTCAATTTTGGGTGAAATCCGAGATTGGCCCAATTTTTGGTGTTGCCCTAGGTTAGACGGACCTAGGTAGACGTGCTTGGGTGTCTTGAGGATAAGTATATGTCTCCGTTCGGACACGTGAGATCGTGTCGCGGAGAAATTGGCGTTTCGGGCGATTTGGGGGTTTTCGTCGTCGTAGGTTCTATGTGCGTGCGCGTTTTTGCCACGAACCTAGAATCGATGAGTTAGAATTTTTTTTTTAGGATCTAGACATCGATTAGAACTCGTGAATAAATTTTGGGCCGATTCTGAGTAGGTTTGGTGTGCGTTTTACGAGATTTTGCGAACCGCACTCCACGTGTTCGTCGTGTCACAACCCGCACCCGGAAAATCGGGCATGAGTCGTGGGTACGTCCAGCCTACGCCGCAGCATCGGCGGTAGAACGCTGTCTAGGTCAACTATCTAGATAATAATCTCACTCAAAAATCGGCCACGACCTCTCCAAAAGGAGGGCAACCACACAATATATAAACCTGTCAATATCTCAACTCCAAACGGAGGAGCAATATCACAATGATAATCACAATATACTCAATCACGAATCTAAGCACGATAAGATAACGCAGAGATCTAACAACTATAAAGTCTAACCAACAACAACTACTACAACAACCACAACATCAATAATAATACAACAATATCCAAAATAATATACAAACAAGATCTCAATCCAAACCGGAGACAAATCCGGTACTAAAAGCTAATAAAAACAACAACAAAGTCTCAGTGATCCCGGCTACCAACCCGGAGATCACCCCTAAACTAGAGGGTCCCTGTCTGCACCATCGACAGGCTCAGGTCCATAAAACGTCGGACACCAATCCTCCGGATACTCTGGAAAAATATGTCCAGTCAGGACTGGAGCAAGTACATCTCTAACAGAAGTTCCATTTAAATGATAAAAACTATAAAACAGTTATAGCAAGTAGCAAGAAGAATGAAGCAAGTAAGAAACAAGAAAATATGTATAACTGGTACATAAAGGTAAAGATGCATGGATATCAGAGCAAGATAGTAATAACTGCAAGATACAAGAAATCTACACTAAGAGTAAGTCTGTGCACATGAACGTGTAGTGAGTCCAGCATGAAAAATATGTAGTGAGTCAAGTCCAGAAACATGTAAGTGAGACAAGTCAAGAAATGCATGAGAGTCTAGACCATAAAGAATGAACTCGGTGTCTTTGAAATACTTGTTTCGACATGTAAACGGCTAGGGGTAAGTACGGCTCACCGCGCACTGGGTGCGCGGCTGCTATTATTCCAGATTAGACCAGAGGGAGTGATTCCTGATGATGCCAGATAGGAATTTTTACATGTCTACTCGAGTATTTTCCCGCCCCGACTAATACAAGTGAATCCAAGACCCGACACGCAAATCAAGATGAGTCCAGCCTGAACATGAATGATGCCTGTAGTGATGCTTGTAGGTGATGCCAGTAGTGATTCCAGAATAGAGGCCAGAAACATGAAATGTACGTGTCGCAAGTAAATGAATCCAGAAATACCAGTCAGTTTCCCGTGTTGTGCCAGAATAATCAGATGATACTATACTAAAAGCTGAATCATAATAATCATCAGATAATAAAAACTATCAGAGAATGTACTCGCCTGACGTCCTGAGCAACTGGCGATCCGAACCGGTGTCGCAAGAACCTTTTGCGAAAAGCAAGGTTAAACAGGGTTCTAATGAGTTAAACAGATATAAAATAACTAAAAATAGGCTTCTAGGGTCATTCTAGGTCAAACGGGTCAAACCGGTGAAATCTGGGTCAAAAAGTCAACTCTGGGTCCAAAAAGTCAACTTTGGGTCAAAACTAGGTCAAAAGTTGACTTTGTCGGTCAACCGAGTCAACTACGGTCAAGTCTGGGTCAAACTAGGGTGCTCCTGAAATTCTAGGTCAAACCGAGGTCATTAAGCTACTAAACTCACAAACTCGCCTAATCGAGATACCGGGATACCCTCGGTATCCGATACCTCGCCCTAGGCCACGCACCCCGCCTAAACCCGCTAAAACCTATGCTAGCACGCGTAAATATATACACATAAGCATATAAAAATCACTCCAAAACATTTCCTAGGCTAATGCTCAAAAACCCCGCTCGAAACCCAATACCTTGAATATCTCAAGGTATCGAGATACCTCGGTATCTCAAGGTATTGAGGTTTCGCTCTAAAACCCTCTAACTAGCTATCTAGCTATTGATTATGCACCTAGTTATTAATCTAGGCTAGGTAATATATATATCTATCATATATATATATATATATATCTAAGTAGGTATCTACCTATATACATATATATCCACACACACATACCCAAATACCCATTACCTTACCTAATCATAACATATATATATATTACCTATCAAGATATCTATGGATATATATATATATATAAGTATAGGTATATAGATATCTATATCTTAGGTAGATATATCTAAGTATCTAGCTATCTACCTATCTATAATCTATAAATCTAACTATCTACCTATTATCTAGGTAACTATCTAACTATCTAATATATCTAATAACTTATCTAACTAACTATCAATGCATCTATCTAACTACCTATCTAATTATATGTATTTATATCTATACATATAGATATAAATATATATCTAATACCTATCTAGATATCTATATATCTATCTATCTAAGTATCTATCTATCTAAATACCTAGCTATCTAACTATCTATTTATCTTATCTACCTATTTATCTATCTAATGATATATCTATCTATCTAACTTATTATCTATCCATCTATCTATTTAATCTATCTTAGACTTCTATCTATCTATCTATCGCCAACACGCTGCTGCTGCTGCTGCTCTTGCTTGCTGATGCTGCTGCTGTGCTCTTATTCCTGCTGCTGCTGCTCCTTCTACTGCTGTTACTGCTGCTCTATGCTACTGCTGCTGCTGATTCTGCTGCTGCTGCAGCTATTCCTGCTGCTGTGCTGCTGCTGCAGCAGGTTCTGCCCCCCCCCCCCCCCCCGCCCCTCTCATCTCACATACACACACACACCCCTATATATATATACATATATATATATATATATATATATATACATATATATATATCTATATATATAACTAGATATCTATATATATATTCACACTCATCTACACACTCTAACACACACACTAGCACACTCACACACTAAAACATAAACATATACCCTCACACACACTCACACTCACACACCCTCACACACACTCTCACACACACTCTCACAAACACACAACCCCACACACAAACACTCCTACATATATATATAAATACATATATACATAAACTGAAACTCATATATATATATATATATATAGGCACTCACTCACTCACACTCATACACACTCACCTACACACTAGCACACACTCACACAAGCACTCACCTACACACATACACTAGCACTCACTAACACACTCACAAACACATAACCACACACATATATATAAATAGAAATATATATATATATATATATATATATAGGAACACACACACAAATAAATATATATATAGAGACATATATACACAAACACAACACTACCACAACGATGCACACAACGCTCACAACGCTCCACCTACGCACGCCCAACGACCCCGACACTCACCAACGCCTATAAATATATAAAATATAACTCGAAAACTCTAGCACACACTCCCCGATGCTAACCCAATGCGCGCACAAGCCCGAAACGAGGAAACCAAGTCGAAATGGCCGTTCGGTCATTTCGACGAACACGTGGGGCGCGGCTCGGAAAACCTCCTGAAACGCACACCAAACGAACTCAGAATCGGCCCAAAATTTACCCACGCATCCTAAATGATGTCTAGATCCTAGAAAATCTGCTCCCGTGTCGATTCTAGGCCCATGGCGGAAACACACACGCACTTAGAATCGGCGACGACGAAAAGCCCCAATTTCGCCCGAAACGCCCGTTTCTCCGCGACGCGGTTTTCCGTGTCCGAACGGAGACACGCACTCACCCTCAAGACATCCGACAACGTCTACCTAGTTCCATCTAACCTAGGACATCACCCAAAATTGGGCTAAATTCGGATTCCACCCGAAATTGACACAAAACCTAATGTTAAAGTCTCTAAACCCAACCAAACTAGTTCCAACTTCCTCCCACGGGTAGCCTAAGGGTCTAGGAAGGTTCTAAACTATTAATTACACTATATAAAAATAATTACAAGGGGGAAAATTAGGGTTTACCTCTTGGGAGTTGGAATCCCAAGCCAAAATCTCAAAAATGCTCCAAATCCTCCAATCTAAGCTTCCAAGCCTCAAATCCAAGCTCCAATACCAAATCTAGGCTCTATCCACCTAGGTTGGGGAAGAATGTAGGTTAGGGTTCAAACAAATGAAAGAAATGGAAGAGGGAAGGAGAAAAAATGGAGAAACTTACTTGTGAAGAAGAAATGAAGAAGAAGAAGTAGTGGAGAAGAAGAAGAAGTGAAGAAGAAGAAGAAGGAGTGAAGCAAAAGAAGGGGAGAAGCTGCTGTGTTTGGTCGGATGGGGGGTAGGTAGGGGCCGGCCATGACTAAAAATGGGTTTCACTAATTTCCAAATGCCCAAAACGCCCCTACATGACTTGGTTTCGGGTTCCGGGTTCCAAAAGCGCTCAAACTAGTTCCAAATCTCTCCAACTAACCTCCTAAAAATAAAATAATAAATCTAAGCCCCAAAATAATTCTCACAAGGGTGTGGGCTGGGTCGGACATGGGTCCACTAGGGTCTGACATGGGTACAGGCTAGCCAAAATCCTAAAATAATCAATATAAAAATAATACAATCAATAATTAAATATAAATATAATTAAATATAAATAATCCACAATTAACTAAATTAAAAATAAAAAAAATACCCGGCTCTGGAAATGGGGTGATGACAAGCCTATCCTCCTTAGAAAATTTCGTCCTCGAAATTTAAAGTCAATCACACTCTCTCTAGGTCAAACCCCCAACAAGCACAGTCAAGAAATTCTACCTAAACAACATACAAGATCAGGGTCCTACTGGTCGTGTTATTACAGTCTCAATCGGGATCACTACACTATCTACCATAGCATAAAGAAAATCTAACAGGTACTAATGAAGCACACCACAGGAATGGAAAAGGACAGGAAGAAGAAACAAGAGACAGACCTGCTAACCCGACATCCGTAGCATCGGCCTCCTCGACCGCCAACGCATAAGCCATGCCCTGCTGGGGTGTATCCCTCTGCTGGTGCGGGGCATGATGCTGTGCCACAGATGGCCTAGCTCCAACTCTCTGATCCTGTGCTCCACCAAATGGAGGTACAGTAGGGCAATCTCGCATCTGGTGAGCAGCGGATCCACAGAACAAATACACCTTCAGCCTCCTCCTACAAACATCCCAAGTGTGTTCTGCCTTCCTGCAGTAGGCACAAGTGGGCGCCCTCTGATCCTGACCCTGCTGCGCTGCCTTCTGCACATAGGGACGCTTAGCCGGTCCCGCACTACCACTGGCACTGCCTGAATCATCCCTGCCTCTCTTGGACTTGAGCTCCAAGTCATCCTCTGCTCTCTGAGCATCTCCTACTATCTGCTCAAAAGTCGCCTCGCGATCGCTCCTGGTCAAAGACTTGACCGCCATAACCAAGCCCTTGCGAAACTTCCTCGCCTTAGCTGCCTCACTCAAGCCATCCACAAATCTGCCTAGACGGCAGAACTCTGCTGCGTACTTGTCTACCGTCATGCTCCCCTGGACGAGTGCCTCAAACTGGCTCTCCAAAGCACTGAGCGCCACATCTGGGAAAAACTTTTCCTTAAAAAGCCTCTTGAAAGCCTCCCAAGTAAGCCCTGGCGCTGCAATCCTCGTATCTGTGCGATACCACGTCAAGGCGAGGTCGAACATCTGACTGCCCGCTGCCTCTATCTGCATGCTGTCTGGAATCTGCGCCAGCCTGAAGATGCCCTCAATCTGCTCTATCCAGTCATCCGCGTACAGGATCCCTTCTGTACCACGGAACTTCTTGGACCGCATCCTCTGGAAGTCGATGATACTACCCGACCTCGGATGCTGAATGTCATCTGCCTGTGGCTGAATCTGTGCCACCCTATCCACTGCCGTCATGGCCACCTGGTGGGCGTTCTCAATGCCCAACCTCATCACATCCACCTGACGGTGCTGCGCGTCCATCATCTCCCTGAAGAACGCAAACAACTGCGCGGCATCTACTGGAGCAGGAAGTGGTGGAGGAACCACCGGAACGACTGGGGTAGTCCTCGGATCGATAGGTGAAGGAGGATCCCCGAGAGAAGCAGATGCTCCCTCAACCGCAGGAGTGGTGAGTGGAGCGGTAGCAGCTGCCTGAATACGAGCTGGACGAGAGGTAGCAGACCTCTCCGAGGCAACTGCTGGAACGGTACGATGGGATCGTGTCTTCGGAGGCATCCTGAACACAGATCAAAAGAAGTCAATACGGTACAAGATACGATATCATCAAAGAAGGACAGTAATATTTCAAAAGAAAACAATTTCAGAATAATTAGAATGGAATTGTTCCTAGTCGTGATTGAGTACACTCTCATCCTAGATCCTAGATCCTATAGCAGGCTCGCAGCAGTACAACTAAGTTGTTGTACCACCACGACATCGCACTAATTGCGAATCGAGACCTGCATGGGGCCGCCACCAAAAACGTGTCACGACCCGCACCCGGAAAATTGGGCATGAGTCGTGGGTACGTCCAGCCTACGCTGCAGCATCGGCGGTAGAACGCTGTCTAGGTCAACTATCTAGATAATAATCTCACTCAAAAATTGGCCATGACCTCTCCAAAAGGAGGGCAACTACACAATATATAAACCTGTCAATATCTCAACTCCAAACGGAGGAGCAATATCACAATGATAATCACAATATACTCAATCACGAATCTAAGCACGATAAGATAACGCAGAGATCTAACAACTATAAAGTCTAACCAACAACAACTACTACAACAACCACAACATCAATAATAATACAACAATAACCAAAATAATATACAAATAAGATCTCAATCCAAACCGGAGACAAATCCGGTACTAAAAGCTAATAAAAACAACAACAAAGTCTCAGTGATCCCGGCTACCAACCCGGAGATCACCCCTAAACTAGAGGGTCCCTGTCTGCACCATCGACAGGCTCAGGTCCATAAAACGTCGGACACCAATCCTCCGGATACTCTGGAAAAATATGTCCAGTCAGGACTGGAGCAAGTACATCTCTAACAGCAGTTCCATTTAAATGATAAAAACTATAAAACAGTTATAGCAAGTAGCAAGAAGAATGAAGCAAGTAAGAAACAAGAAAATATGTATAACTGGTGCATAAAGGTAAAGATGCATGGATATCAGAGCAAGATAGTAATAACTGCAAGATACAAGAAATCTACACTAAGAGTAAGTCTGTGCACATGAACGTGTAGTGAGTCCAGCATGAAAAACATGTAGTGAGTCAAGTCCAGAAACATGTAAGTGAGACAAGTCAAGAAATGCATGAGAGTCCAGACCATAAAGAATGAACTCGGTGTCTTTGAAATACTTGTTTTGACATATAAACGGCTAGGGGTAAGTACGGCTCACCGCGCACTGGGTGCGCGGCTGCTATCATTTCAGATTAGACCAGAAGGAGTGATTCCTGATGATGCCAGATAGGAATGTTTACATGTCTACTCGAGTATTTCCCCGCCCTGACTAATACAAGTGGATCCAAGATCCGACACGCAAATCAAGATGAGTCCAGCCTGAACATGAATGATGTCTGTAGTGATGCCTGTAGGTGATGCCAGTAGTGATTCCAGAATAGAGGCCAGAAACATGAAATGTACGTGTCGCAAGTAAATGAATCCAGAAATACCAGTCAGTGTCCCGTGTTGTGCCAGAATAATCAGATGATACTATACTAGAAGCTGAATCATAATAATCATCAGATAATAAAAACTATCAGAGAATGTACTCGCCTGACGTCCTGAGCAACTAGCGATCCGAACCGGTGTCGCAAGAACCTATTGCGAAAAGCAAGGTTAAACAGGGTTCTAATGAGTTAAACAGATATAAAATAACTAAAAATAGGCTTCTAGGGTCATTCTAGGTCAAACGGGTCAAACCGATGAAATATGGGTCAAAAAGTCAACTCTGGGTCCAAAAAGTCAACTTTGGGTCAAAACTAGGTCAAAAGTTGACTTTGGCGGTCAACCGAGTCAACTACGGTCAAGTCTGGGTCAAACTAGGGTGCTCCTGAAATTCTAGGTCAAACCGAGGTCATTAAGCTACTAAACTCACAAACTCGCCTAATCGAGATACCGGGATACCCTCGGTATCCGATACCTCGCCCTAGGCCACGCACCCCGCCTAAATCCGCTAAAACCTATGCTAGCACGCGTAAATATATACACATAAGCATATAAAAATTACTCCAAAATATTTCCTAGGCTAATGCTCAAAAACCCCGCTCGAAACCCAATACCTTGAATATCTCAAGGTATCGAGATACCTCGGTATCTCAAGGTATTGAGGTTTCGCTCTAAAATCCTCTAACTAGCTATCTAGCTATTGATTATGCACCTAGTTATTAATCTAGGCTAGGTAATATATATATCTATCATATATATATATATCTAAGTAGGTATCTACCTATATACATATATATCCACACACACATACCCAAATATCCATTACCTTACCTAATCATAACATATATATATATTACCTATCAAGATATCTATGGATATATATATATATATATATATAAGTATAGGTATATAGATATCTATATCTTAGGTAGATATATCTAAGTATCTAGCTATCTACCTATCTATAATCTATAAATCTAACTATCTACCTATTATCTAGGTAACTATCTAACTATCTAATCTATCTAATAACTTATCTAACTAACTATCAATGCATCTATCTAACTACCTATCTAACTATATGTATTTATATCTATACATATAGATATAAATATATATCTAATACCTATCTAGATATCTATATATCTATCTATCTAAGTATCTATCTATCTAAATACCTAGCTATCTAACTATCTATTTATCTTATCTACCTATTTATCTATCTAATGATATATCTATCTATCTAACTTATTATCTATCCATCTATCTATTTAATCTATCTTAGACTTCTATCTATCTATCTATCTATCGCCAACACGCTGCTGCTGCTGCTGCTGCTGCTGCTCTTGCTTGCTGATGCTGCTGCTGTGCTCTTATTCCTGCTGCTGCTGCTCCTTCTACTGCTGTTACTGCTGCTCTATGCTACTGCTGCTGCTGATTCTGCTGCTGCTGCAGCTATTCCTGCTGCTGTGCTGCTGCTGCAGCAGGTTCTGCCCCCCCCGCCCCTCTCATCTCACATACACACACACACCCCTATATATATATACATATATATATATATACATATATATATATATATCTATATATATATAACTAGATATCTATATATATATTCACACTCATCTACACACTCTAACACACACACTAGCACACTCACACACTAAAACATAAACATATACCCTCACACACACTCTCACACACACTCTCACAAACACACAACCCCACACACAAACACTCCTACATATATATATAAATACATATATACATAAACTGAAACTCATATATATATATATATATATATAGGCACTCACTCACTCACACTCACACACACTCACCTACACACTAGCACACACTCACACAAGCACTCACCTACACACATACACTAGCACTCACTAACACACTCACAAACACATAACCACACATATATATATAAATAGAAATATATATATATATAGGAACACACACACAAATAAATATATATATAAAGACATATATACACAAACACAACACTACCACAACGATGCTCACAACGCTCCACCTACGCACGCCCAACGACCCCGACACTCACCAACGCCTATAAATATATAAAATATAACTCAAAAACACTAGCACACACTCCCCGATGCTAACCCAACGCGCGCACAAGCCCGAAACGAGGAAACCAAGTCGAAATGGCCGTTCGGTCATTTCGACGAACACGTGGGGCGCGGCTCGGAAAACCTCCTGAAACGCACACCAAACGAACTCAGAATCGGCCCAAAATTTACCCACGCGTCCTAAACGATGTCTAGATCCTAGAAAATGTGCTCCCGCGTCGATTCTAGGCTCGTGGCGGAAACGCACACGCACTTAGAATCGGCGACGACGAAAAGCCCCAATTTCGCCCGAAACGCCCGTTTCTCCGCGACGTGGCTTCCCGTGTCCGAACGGAGACACGCACTCACCCTCAAGACACCCGACAACGTCTACCTAGGTCCATCTAACCTAGGACATCACCCAAAATTGGGCCAAATTCGGATTCCACCCGAAATTGACACAAAACCTAATGTTAAAGTCTCTAAACCCAACCAAACTAGTTCCAACTTCCTCCCACGGGTAGCCCAAGGGTCTAAGAAGGTTCTAAACTATTAATTACACTATATAAAAATAATTATAAGGGGGAAAATTAGGGTTTACCTCTTGGGAGTTGGAATCCCAAGCCAAAATCTCAAAAATGCTCCAAATCCTCCAATCTAAGCTTCCAAGCCTCAAATCCAAGCTCCAATACCAAATCTAGGCTCTACCCACCTAGGTTGGGGAAGAATGTAGGTTAGGGTTCAAACAAATGAAAGAAATAGAAGAGGGAAGGAGAAAAAATGGAGAAACTTACTTGTGAAGAAGAAATGAAGAAGAAGAAGTAGTGGAGAAGAAGAAGAAGTGAAGAAGAAGAAGGAGTGAAGCAAAAGAAGGGAAGAAGCTGCTGTGTTTGGTCGGATGGGGGGTAGGTAGGGGCCGGCCATGACTAAAAATGGGTTTCACTAATTTCCAAATGCCCAAAACGCCCCTACATGACTTGGTTTCGGGTTCCGGGTTCCAAAAGCGCTCAAACTAGTTCCAAATCTCTCCAACTAACCTCCTAAAAATAAAATAATAAATCTAAGCCCCAAAATAATTCTCACAAGGGTGTGGGCTGGGTCGGACATGGGTCCACTAGGGTCTGACATGGGTCCAGGCTAGCCAAAATCCTAAAACAATCAATATAAAAATAATACAATCAATAATTAAATATAAATACAATTAAATATAAATAATCCACAATTAACTAAATTAAAAATAAAAAAAAATACCCGGCTCTGGAAATGGGGTGGTGACACGTCGAAATGACCGAATGGCCATTTCGACTTGGTTTCTAGGTTTTGAGCTTGTGCGTGGGTTGGTTTAGCCTTGAGGAGTGTGTATTAGAGTTTTTGAGTATATATATATATATATATATATATATATATATATATATATATATATATATATGTGTGTGTGTGTGTGTGTGTGTTTTTGTGTGTAGGGGTGAGTGTGGTTAAGTGTGTGTTGGTGTTTGTGTATGTGTAGGTGTGTATAGTTATATATGTGTGTATATATATATATATATATGTGTACATATATATATATATATATATATATATATATATATATATATATATATATATATATATATATATATATATATATATGTGTGTGTGTGTGTGTGTGTGTGTGTGTGTGTGTCTTTATGTGTGTGGTTGTGTGTGTGTTAGTGTGTGAGAGAGT
>JAYESA010000006.1:242818115-242885615 GCA_036927795.1 Iris macrosiphon | reverse complement strand
TCTGGACTCTCTTGCATTTTTTGCTGGTCTCACTTACATATTTCTGGACTTGACTCATTACATGTATTCTTGCTGGACTCACTACACGTTCTTGTGCACGCACTTACTCTTAGTTTATATTTCTTGTATCATGCAGTCATTACTATATTGATTCTGATATTCATGCATCTTTACCTTTATGCACCAGTGATATATATATATATCTTGTTCATACTTTATTTTCTTTACCTTGCAACAACTGTTTTATAGTTTTTATCATTTAACTGAAACTGTTGTTAGAGGTGTACTTGCTCCAGTCCTGACTGAACATATTTTTTCTAGAGTATCCGGAAGATTGGTGTCCGACGTTTTATGGACCTCAGCCTGTCAATGGTGCAGACAGGGACCCCCTAGTTTAGGAGTGATTTCCGGGTTAGTAGCCAGGATCACTAGGACCTGTTGTTGTTTTGATTAGCTTTTAGCACCGGGTTTGTCCCCGGTTTTGGATTGAGACCTTGTACTATATTTGATTCAGGATGTTGTATTATTATTATTGATGTTGTGGTTGTTTTTAGCTGTAGTTGTTTAGACTTTGTAGTTGTTAGACTTCTGTGTTATCTTATCGTGCTTATATTCGTGATTGAGTATTGTGTTATCATTATGATATTGCTCCTCCGTTTGGAGTTGAGATCTTGACAGGTATATATATTGATTGTGTGAGATTGTTAGTAGACCTAGACAGCGTTCTATCGCCGATGCTGCGGCGTAGGCTAGACGTACCCACGACCCATGCCCGATTTTTCGGGTGCGTGTCGTGACATTGGTGGTGGCCCATGCAGGTCTCGATTCACAATTAGTGCGATATCGTGGTAGTACAATGATTTAGTTATACTGCTACGAGCCTGCTCTAGGATATAGGATCTAGGATGAGAGTGTACTCAATCACGACTAGGAACAATTCCAATCTAATTATTCTAAAATTATTTCTTTTGAAATATCACTGTCCTTCTTTGATGATATCGTATCTTGTACCGTATTAACTTCTTTTGATCGGTGTTCGGGATGCCTCCGAAGCCACGATCCCATCGTACCGTTCCAGCAGTTGCTACCGAGAGGTCTGCTGCCTCTCGTCCATCTCGTATTCAGGCAGCTGCTATCGCTCCATTCACTACTCCTGCGGTTGAGGGAGCATCTGCTTCTCTCGAGGATCCTCCTCCACTTGTCGATCCGAGGACTACCCCAGTCGTTCCGGTGGTTCCTCCACCACTGCCTGTACCAGTAGACGTTGCACAGTTGTTTGCATTCTTCAGGGAGATGATGGGCGCGCAGCACCGTCAGGTGGATGTGATGAGGCTGGGCATTAAGAATGTCCACCAGGTGGCCATGACGGCAGTGGACAGAGTGGCTCAGATCCAGCCACAAGCAGATCAGACTCAGCATCCGAGGCCGGGAAGCATCATTAACTTCCAGAGGATGCGTCCCAAGGAGTTCCGGGGTACAGAAGGGATCCTGTACGCGGATGACTAGATAGAGCAGATTGAGGAGATTTTTCGGCTGGCACAGATTCCAGACAGTACGCAGATAGATGCAGCGGGCAGTCAGATATTCGACCTCGCTTTGACGTGGTATCGCACAGATACGAGGATCGCGGCACCAGGGCTTACTTGGGAGGCTTTCAAGAGGCTTTTTAAGGAGAAGTTTTTCCCAGATGTGGCGCTCTGTGCCTTGGAGAGCCAGTTTGAGGCACTCGTCCACGGGAGCATGATGGTGGACGAGTATGCAGCGGAGTTCTGCCGTCTGGGCAGATTTGTAGAGGGCTTGAGTGAGGCAGCAAAGGCGAGAAAGTTTCGCAAGGGCTTGGTCATGGCGGTCAAGTCTTTGACTGGGAGCGACCGCGAGGCAACTTTCGAGCAGAGAGCAGAGGATGACTTGGAGCTTAAGTCCAAGAGAGGCAGGGATGATTCAGGTAGTGTGAGTGGTAGTACGGGACCAACTAAGCGTCCCTATGGGCAGAAGACAGCGCAGCAGGGTCAGGATCAGAGGGTGTCCACTTGTGCCTACTGCAAGAAGGCATGATACACTTGGGATGTTTGTAGGAGGAGACTGAAGGTGTATTTGTTCTGTGGATCCGCTGCTCACCAGATGCGAGATTGCCCCACTACACCTCCATTTGGTGGAGCACAGGATCGGAGAGTTGGAGCTAGGCCATCTGTGGCACAGCATTATTTCTCGTACCAGTAGAGGGATATACCCCAACAGGGTAAGGCTTTTGCGTTGATGGTCGAGGAGGCCGATGCTACGGGTGTCGGGTTAGCAGGTCTGTCTCTTTGTTCTTCTTCTTGTCCTTTTCCATTCCTTGTGGTGTGCTTCATTAGTACATGTTAGATTTTTCCTTGTGCTGTGGTAGATAGTGTAGTGACCCTGATTGAGACTGTAATAACACGACCAGTAGGAACATGATCTTGCATGTTGTTTAGGTAGAATTTCTTGACTGTGATTGTTGGGGGTTTGACCTAGAGGGAGTGCGATCTACTTTAAATTTCGAGGACGAAATTTTCTAAGGAAGATAGGCTTGTCACTACCCCATTTTCAGAGCAGGATATTTTTTATATTTTAGTTCGGTTAATTGTGTATTTATTATAAATATTTGTATTTATATTTAATTGATGGTTGTATTATTTTTTTTGTGTGGTTGTTTTAGTGTTTTGGCTAGCCTGGACCCATGTCAGACCCTAGTGGACCCATGTCCGACCCAACCAACACCCTTGTGAGGCTTATTTTTGGGTTTAGAATTATTATTATATTTTATTTTAGTTAGTTGGGGAGTTTTGGTTTAGTTAGAGTGCTTTTGGAACCCCAAACCCAAAATCCAAGTTGCATGACTAAAGGAGAGGGTGTTTTAGTCATTTGGATTAAGGAAACCTACTTTATACATGCTTGGCCGGCCCTTTTAGCACCGAACCAGCAGCCCCCCTTCTTCTTCACTTCTTCTTCTTCTTCTTCTTCTCCACTCCTTTCTTCTTCTTTCTTCTTCCAATTTCTACATCCAATTAAGTTTTTTTCAGGGCAAACTTATCCTTTTAACACGGCGAGACTTACCAACTTACCATTTGACCTTTCCTGTCCAAGGCAAACCAAGTTAATTCAAGCACGAGCATTTATAGTAAAAATTAAGGCAATAGCATATGCAAACACGAGAGTTGCTATATGATCGTCCAGGTGTTCAGTTGTTATTTTGATGCGATGTAATTGACTCGCACGCGGATAGCCGCTAAGCGAGGATAACTTATCTATATGAACAATGGGTCGCTGGCATAGCCATAAAGGATAAGTTATAGTCTTGAACAAGGATGAAAAGTAACAAAGATTCGTTGGTGGCTGTAGACCATCCTGTCCAGATGCGTGAGACTATCGTAAAGTTCCATCCAGATCGGATCGGCCCCGGTGTCCCGAAAATCGTCCGTGGAACCTAATGACCTTGTTTCCAAGTTGTCCGAAACATGCAGGTCAGGGTCTTTCCAATTCCATAACTTGATATGATAATCCATGATTCTTGTTCTGAACCGAGCGTTTGCTCCACGAGTTGGGATTCTTGGATTCGTTAACATGATTCTCGTTCAGAGGTAAACTTGATGTGATTATCATTCAGTTGTAATGTAACAGGATTCTCGTTCAGTATTCACTTGCCTTGATGCATGCCCCTGGTTCGGGGATTGCCTTAGTGACCTAACGGTCCCGGATACTTGCAGGTTCAATTGCACAGAAGAGCTATTTGATAGTCTCCTGGCTAACTATAATGCATGCACAATACGAATAACGTTAGACATTTGTAAGCAAGCAAGCATGCGTTTCTAAGAAACTTCAGCAAACACGTTGGCTCGGGCCCAAAGGTAAACCGAGAGTTGAAACCGTAAGGGACTTCCCGAGCGATATGATCTAGGGTAGCATGCGAGGGTCTGAATATAAGCAATATTTCATTTCCATGTTCTAGCACAAGCAATACAAGTTGGGATTATTCCCTTAGCTAGGTGCATTGTATTCTTATTAGCATACAGGGGGTGATTCACCTAGCGACTAGCATATATCGTTCCATATTTTAAGTGTGCTGGCTAAGCAAAGACAAGTTCTCCGTAGCCACCCACCTTAGCGATGATTCGCCTCGGTTGAGCGATACGTCAAGCGAGCCTCTGAAAGCCTAAGCCAAAATCCTGTAGGGACAAGTCTGGATATCCTTTGCCTCAAACGAGTATTCTCGCCTGAGCAAAGCCGGTCGGGATATTGCACTTTTGTCGTTTGAATCGGCAGTCCGCTTAAGCGGAACGGGGTGTTACATCCTACCCAACTCAGAAAAAGTCTCGTCCTCGAGACTTACTGAGGCCAAGCCGTACTAACGCATTTTGGAATCTATCCCAGGCATAGCAATCTTGATTAACGATCTAAGGCTGAGGCAAACCTACACAAGTCATTATACTTGTTTATTTGGATATTCACTTGCACAAGCATTCGAGATCAGCATATCGCGAGTCTGGATCGTACGCATATTTGAAGTGCACTTCTTGCATGAGCACGCCAACCAACTTAGCGATAGCGAAGTCTTAGCACTCAAGTTTCACATTTTCTTGAGTCTTGGATTGTGCACAAGTTCAAGGCGTCCCTCAAACATATGCATTCAACCAAACTTAGAGATAGTGAAATCGGACAAACTACTTGCGAAAATCTCAAGGGTCTGCACAGGTCGGCACAAAGGCCCTAGCATCACAATTTTATTCAAGCAATCACATTATTCTAATGCACTTTTTGAAAGTATTTAGACTCATTGTTGGAACATTTAGTTTGGGAAATTGAGAGAGAGCGTGCACATAACCCACGAACGAGCTTTCGAAACTAAGATAATCGAAATGAAGTACAAAGGCGTATAAGCCAGGCTCTGATACCAATATGTCACGCCCCGGTCTCCCACGAGCTAAATCGGCCGTCCCTGTTAGGCGAGAATCACCGTGCCAGCGCTCCCGCGGAACGATCGCTTTTACCCATCCGGGCGTGATGCCGCACGAGCGTGAGCCATGCCCGTGCAAGGCCGTGGTCCATTGGTTGGCGGTAAGAGTTCTAAGCCACAGAGTCGCACATATTGTACGAGTGCAGCGGAATCATAAATGCATAGGCGATTTGGTAACAAGTTCACTGAGTCGACAATAAAGCGGAAGCATTGAATAACACAAGTAGAAGTAAAGCAACTCTTTTATTGATATAAACATGTATTACAGGCGATGCATAGCCGAGATTACAAGTCGCTCAGATCTCTCTCTCTGAAATAGTAAAGCGTGTCAAGTGGCTTGTAAACCCCCTGATTTCTCAAGAATTATAAACTTGGATTTTTCATAATTTTCTGGAATTTTCTGGGAATTTTCTGTAATTAAAATCAGGGTTTTAATGATTAAATAATTTTTTGTTGATAATAAATAATATTAAAATATTATGAAAATAATATTTTTGGGTGTAAAATAAAAAACTGGACTTAGGGTAATTTTTCTGGAATTTATTGGACCCCGGACCTATTTTAAAACACCTAGAAACTATTTAATTATTTATTCATTTATTTATTTATTTAATTATTTATTTTTCTTAACCCAGCCCAAAACCCGGCCCAACCTAAACCCTTATCCAGCCCAGCCCAATACCCTAAACCCGGCCCAGGCCCGCGGACCAAACCGGCCCATTGGGCCCAGCCCAGAACCACCCGCCTAGCGGGTCGGGTCGGATCCACCCGCACCCGACCCGCACCCGCGAACCTGTTCCCCTTCTCCTCCCCGCACGATCCGCTCTGGCCCCCGCTTCCGCCGCGTCCGCCGCGCTCCGCCCGGCCCACGCCCCCGTCCCACGGCCACGACCTCGCCACGTCCCCCTCTCCCCTCCGCCTCTCCCGGCTGCCCCTCCTCCGCCTGCCCTATATAACCCCTTCCCTTCCCCCGTCGACCACCACGAACCCCCCACCGGAATCCCCCGCCACCGCGCCTGAGCTCCGCCTCTGCCTGCTGCAGCCTCCTCCTCCTTCTCCCCTCTCCTTCCTCCTCCGCTCTGGCGCCACCCCGCGAGGCCCTGCGCCACCGACGGCCCCCTCCTCCTCCTTCTTCCCCGAGCCGTCCGGTCTCCGCCGTGCAGCGCAGCTCCGCCGACGAGCCAGCCCCGCGCCGCCGCCTCCCTCGGCCCCACGCCAGCGCCGCCCGCGGCCACGCGCCCCCGCCGCAGAGCCGCCCCGAGCCGCCGTCTCCGGCCGCCTAAGAACCCTAACCCTAACCCTAATTTCCCTTTGTGTCAGGATGCGTGTCGGACACATGTCGGACACGATTTTTTTGGGTTTTTCTGACCCCTGTTCAGGTACTCGTAACTTTCTCCTCGCTGCCCCGTTTTCAATTCCGTAAATTGCAACGCGTAGCCTGCATGACCCTCTCGGTGCCCGGGCAAACCGCTCGGTGCATCGCATCCTGTGGCGATCGCGAACCGCGATCCAAAAACAGGAAAAACAATGACCCGTTTCACCCCAGAACTGGGTACGCCCCGCCAAACGGGATGACTTGGTCGCGCGCGATCTTCACAGATACGTGCGCACCGTCGATACGGACGTGTGGGATTTCGCAGAAGCCGATTCGGGTGTGCGTGCACACCGGGATCAACGCGTATCCGCGGATAACTCCCCGTATTCGACTTTTCTGGATCACGCCCTAACTTTGTGTACACACGTCGGATCGAAACAAAACTTGCGCCATCAGACTCGTAGCGATACGCTGGTCCTGTGACCCGAGTTTGGTTCGATTCTGAGAACGTTGACGAAATCGCGTGTCATGGGTCCCATAGGCTCCGTTCGACGGACGATTTTGTGATCGGCTCATCGGAATCCAATTCTAGAAGTTCCGTTGGGTTCGTATCATCGTTCCTGACCTGTTGACACTAAGTTTGGTAAATTTGGAGACCTTTGACCCTGACATATTTTTTGGTGCAAAACGGGCCCACATGCGGATCCCGTTTTAACCCGAAATTGTCATTTTTGCCCTTGTCTCCAAATTGGACTCAAGGACAGGCGTTTCTAGCTATTTGATATCTTCTGAGCATGATGGTAATATTTATTTTAGCATCCGGACACATTTCTGGAAATTTTCCGAGGATAGAACTCTAGTTGGGATCCAAACATCAGGCAAGTACCTGCACTTCAAGTTTATTCTTTATATTGTGATAATTAGTTCCTTGCTCTACTAGTACCATTGGATGATTACACTTAGTGTTAAGATTTGGATTTCATGTCTGGCTTTTCGTGTCGGGTGGAAGAATACTAGGAGGCATGTAGTTTACCTTTCCCCCTGTCCTGACTAATAGTTGTTGGTACACGACTGTACCATCAGCCGGATCTCGATTATTCCTGACTAATAGCCGTCTATGACGTGCCGGATTAGCCTTATAACCCCCTATATGCCAACTATGTATTCTAAATACACAATTACACACACATAGTTTCTTGTCTTGTTACAGTTACATTTTCTTGTCTCATTATATTCCTGTTTTACTCATATCCCTGTTTTACAGCAATTAACTTTTAGTTATTGTTACTACTTATTATGCATATTCTCAACATGATACTTAGTCAGTTCTTTTCTACTTGTCATAATTATTTAGTTTAAGCTTTGTTGTGTATTGGTACTTTGCTCCTTTCCTGACTGGATCCGTTGATATTAGGCGATGATGAGGACTATGCCCCCACCTTTTATGGCCCATATGAGGTAGAAGATGATACATTTGAGGAGCCGGTTCCCACTCAAGAGACTACTTTTGGAGGAGTAATAGCCAGTTAGCTAGTATTTTCTTTCAGCATAATACTCGGGTTTGTCCCCGATTTATCTTCTGTTTCTGTATTAAACTGTGGATTTGGATGTCACAAAATTTGTCTTATGAAATCTTAGCATTCCTATTCCTGTTATTATCCTTGCCTATTTATTCTTGTGGATGAGATAGATTTTAATTTAACTGTGAATATGACCTAGACAGCGTACTACCGCCGATACTGCGGCGTAGGCTGGACGTACCCACGTACTCGTGCCCGAATATCCGGGTACGGGTCGTGACACGTTTTTATGGTGGCCCATGCAGGTCTACGACTAAATTGTTCGGTTTCAACTTAGGGACCGAACATGCCTGCAATAAGAATAGGATAAGTTTAGGATCTCATCCACTTGCTTGAATCGTTCTTGACATCTATCTCGGATTTGAATTAATTTCTTGACTTGCATCCTGCCTTGATTCCTGTGCGCCTCTTATCATTTATTTTGGATACAGAGTAATGGATCTATCAGCAAGCGACGAGGTTCCTACAAGATCACCACGAGATGCTGTGATAAACCAACAAGCTCTACCAGCACCTGAACCGAGACCACCCTGGGTACCACTAGCAGCACTCTCCCAGCAAGCCCAACTACAGCAGAGGGCACCACCTCAAGGACACGGACAAGCTTACGCGATGACTGTGGAGAACGCGCAGACTCTTGGAGTAGCTAATACGCGTAAGTGATTTGTAGCTGCCGTTTCTAGTCTTGTTTTAGCTCGTGCCTATTGGTTCGTGACCTCAGCCCCAACCTAGAAATTTTGAACTTGCTAATAACCTGGTATGCTCTTATATTTGATAACTGTAGAGATTGTAGAGTCCTTTGTTATTGCGCTTATTGTGTGTTGTTTTGTGAACTTAAATAATTTGTACCTCCTTTCATCATCATCTAGCGTACTTAATTTTGCTGTACTTGACTTATGCTGCTATTCTATAGCCTAGTTTTGCAAGCTTATTCTTTATCAGGCTTGTTCATGACATATGTGTTATTGAGGCCTGATCAACCCCACTAATACAAGTGTCTATTAAGAATCAGTGTATTACGGTCTGATCAACCTTAGTGCATTTTGGTTCGCACTTCGCACGACTACTTTACGTGGATTGAAATATATAGTTGGCTAGTATACTTGCCCTCTAAATATGTCCGAGCATATCGTATCAGTTACATAACTGTACTAATACGAGCATGCGAACAAATGATTACCAGAATAGAATTGCAGTCCACAACTGCTTGACAAATTCCCATTTGAATTCTTTAAACGCCTTGATCCCGATACTTCTGTTCTATCACCTCACCCTTGAACTCTTTATTATTGATCTTCGTCTTCCCTTATTTCGGAAAGATGAAATCTCGTGCTTGGTATAAGTTTGATACATAGAGAATACTAGATATGCCCCATAGGCCGATCACATACTTGAGGATTATCCTTTCGTAATTAAGGACATATCATATGTGATATGATCGGCGTTGAAGTTTCGAGGATTGAATGACATGAGTAAACATATTAAGGAATATTTTCTTGAGGTATATAGCCTTATGTGATGGATGGGTAAATTCTAAGTTGGGTAGCAGTGCATTGTTAACTCAAGATAAATTTCTTTTTAGATTGTGACCGAGTAAGATTAGATTGGGAGAGGTTCAAGCCATTCTAATTTTGAAAATCTAGAGGATAAAAATATAGAATTTCAGACTTGAACATTGGTGGACTATATTTAAATTATTTTTTAATTTGATAATTTGATTTAAGAATTAAAATTTGATGGTTGGACTACCTAGTTGGATTATTGAGGATATGAATGGAATTTAAAAAGTTGAAGCATACAATTATGAATAGGAATACTATTGGACTCGAATTACTTCTAGAGGAAATTATGATAGTTAGAATCGTGAGACAAATTTATAAGCGTATGCAAATCTTGAAGATGTTATATGGACTTAATTTAAAATCTGCCTGTGGATAATTTGAGAAAGTAAGAAGTGATAACCATAGGTTGAATTTGATTGGAACAGTAGTCATCTTAACCTTGAAGTGATTGCAGTGGATATGATTAGGATTTTAATTATCGCAAGAAGATTGCGATTGACTTGCCTTATGTACATGAAGGATTAACAGATTATGGCTTAATTTTAATTTCGAGGACAAAATTTTTATAAGTTGAGTAGATTGTAAATCCCCTGATTTCTCAAGAATTATAAACTTGGATTTTTCACAATTTTCTGGAATTTTCTGGGAATTTTCTGTAATTAAAATTAGGGTTTTAATGATTAAATAATTTTTTATTGATAATAAATAATATTAAAATATTATGAAAATAATATTTTGGGGTGTAAAATGAAAAACTGGACTTAGAATAATTTTTTTGGAATTTATTGGACCCCGGACCTATTTTAAAACACCTAGAAACTATTTAATTATTTATTCATTTATTTAATTATTTAATTATTTATTTTCCTTAACCCAGCCCAAAACCCGGCCCAACCTAAACCCTTATCCAGCCCAGCCCAATACCCTAAACCCGGCCCAGGCCCGCGGACCAAACCGGCCCATTGGGCCCAGCCCAGAACCACCCGCCTAGCGGGTCGGGTCGGATCCATCCGCACCCGACCCGCACCCGTGAACCCGTTCCCCTTCTCCTCCCCGCACGATCCGCTCCGGCCCCCGCTTCCGCCGCGTCCGCCGCGCTCCGCCCGGCCCACGCCCCTGTCCCACGGCCACGACCTCGCCACGTCCCCCTCTCCCCTCCGCCTCTCCCGGCTGCCCCTCCTCCGCCTGCCCTATATAACCCCTTCCCTTCCCCCGTCGACCACCACGAACCCCCCACCGGAATCCCCCGCCACCGCGCCTGAGCTCCGCCTCCGCCCACTGCAGCCTCCTCCTCCTTCTCCCCTCTCCTTCCTCCTCCGCTCCGGCGCCAACCCGCGAGGCCCTGCGCCACCGACGGCCCCCTCCTCCTCCTTCTTCCCCGAGCCGTCCGGCCTCCGCCGTGCAGCGCAGCTCCGCCGACGTGCCAGCCCCGCACCGCCGCCTCCCTCGGCCCCACGCCAGCGCCGCCCGCGGCCATGCGCCCCCGCCGCAGAGCCGCCCCGAGCCGCGGTCTCCGGCCGCCTGAGAACCCTAACCCTAACCCTAATTTCCCTTTGTGTCAGGACGCGTGTCGGACACGTGTCGGACACGATTTTTTTGGGTTTTTCTGAGCCCTGTTCAGGTACTCGTAACTTTCTCCTCGCTGCCCCGTTTTCAATTCCGTAAATTGCAACGCGTAGCCTGCATGTCCCTCTCGGTGCCCGGGCAAACCGCTTGGTGCATCGCATCCTGTGGCGATCGCGAACCGCGATCCAAAAACAGGAAAAACAACGACCCGTTTCACCCCAGAACTGGGTATGTCCCGCCAAAAGGGACGACTTGGTCGCACGCGATCTTCACAGATACGTGCGCGCCGTCGATACGGACGTGTGGGATTTCGCAGAAGCCGATTCGGGTGTGCGTGCACACCGGGATCAACGCGTATCCGCGGACAACGCCCCGTATCCGACTTTTCTGGATCATGCCCTAACTTTGTGTACATACGTCGAATCGAAACGAAACTTGCGCCATCGGACTCGTAGCGATACGCTGGTCCTGTGACCCAAGTTTGGTTCAATTCTGAGAACGTTGACGAAATTGCGTGTCGTGGGCCCCACAGGCTCTGCTCGACGGGCGATTTTGTGATCGGCTCAACGGAATCCAATTCTGGAAGTTCCGTTGGGTTCGTATCATCGTTCCTGACCTGTTGACACTAAGTTTGGTGAATTTGGAGACCTTTGACCCTGACACGTTTTTCGGTGCAAAGCGGACCCACATGCGGACTCCGTTTTAACCCGAAATTGTCGTTTTTGTTCTTGTCTCCAAATTGGACTCAAGGACAGACGTTTCTAGCTATTTGATATCTTCTGAGCATGATGGTAATATTTATTTCAGCATCCGGACACATTTCTGGAAATTTCCCGAGGATAGAACTCTAGTTGGGATCCAAACATCAGGCAAGTACCTGCACTTCAAGTTTATTCTTTATATTGTGATAATTAGTTCCTTGCTCTACTAGTATCATTGGATGATTACACTTAGTGTTAGGATTTGGATTTCATGTCTGACTTTTCGTGTCGGATGGAAGAATACTAGGAGGCATGTAGTTTACCTTTCCCCCTGTCCTGACTAATAGCTGTTGGTACACGATTGTACCATCAGCCGGATCTCGATTATTCCTGACTAATAGCCATCTATGACGTTCCAGATTAGCCTTATAACCCCCTATATGCCGACTATGTATTCTAAATACACAATTACACACACATAGTTTCTTGTCTTGTTACAGTTACATTTTCTTGTCTCATTATATTCCTGTTTTACTCATATCCCTGTTTTACAGCAATTAACTTTTAGTTATTGTTACTACTTATTATGCATATTCTCAACATGATACTTAGTCAGTTCTTTTCTACTTGTCATAATTATTTAGTTTAAGCTTTGTTGTGTATTGGTACTTTGCTCCTTTCCTGACTGGATCCGTTGATATTAGGCGATGATGAGGACTATGCCCCCACCTTTTATGGCCCATATGAGGTAGCAGATGATACATTTGAGGAGCCGGTTCCCACTCAGGAGACTACTTTTGGAGGAGTAATAGCCAGTTAGCTAGTATTTTCTTTCAGCATAATACTCGGGTTTGTCCCCGATTTATCTTCTGTTTCTGTATTAAACTGTGGATTTGGATGTCACAAAATTTGTCTTATGAAATCTTAGCATTCCTATTCCTGTTATTATCCTTGCCTATTTATTCTTGTGGATGAGATAGATTTTAATTTAACTGTGAATATGACATAGACAACGTACTACCGCCGATACTGCGGCGTAGGCTGGACGTACCCACGTACTCGTGCCCGAATATCCGGGTGCGGGTCGTGACATGGCTACAATTGTGGAATAATTGTACAGGCGATGTTCGGGTGATATTTTAATATTTTGTCTTGTATATGTGCTTCAGTTCCGGATGCAACGCTCCAAGGCTTCAGAGTGGACTCTTGGCCTTAGCACGTACGAAGAAGGCATCTGCACCGAACGAGGTTCTCCCGTACCCTGCAAACGATCTGGTGGGTTATCAGTACATTGAATGCACTGGTGGGGAGGCTACTCGCCCGCTCGACAAATCCAAATACGTAATATAGGTTCCGTGCACCAACTATTATGTTATCTTTCTAGTTGCCTTAGGATCAGTTTTATGGTAAGGTTAAATAGTCTAACTCGTGTGGCAGTGCGCCTGTGCGATATAAGAGCAAACACAGTGAGACTTACCAATTTACCATTTGACCTTCCCTTTCCAAGGCAAACCAAGTTAATTCAAGCACGAGCATTTATAGTAAAAATTAAGGCAATAGCATATGCAAACACGAGAGTTGCTATATGATCGTTCAAGTGTTCAGTTGTTCTTTTGAGGTGATGCAATTGACTCGTACGCGGATAGCCACTAAGCGATGATAACTTATCTATATGAACAATGGGTCGCTGGCATAGCCATAAAGGACGAGTTATAGTCTTGAACAAGGATGGAAAGCAACAAAGATTCGTTGGTGGCTGCAGACCATCATGTCCAGATGCGTGAGACTATCGTCAAGTTCCATCCGGATCAGATCGGCCTCGGTGCCCCAAAAACCGTCCGTGGAACCTAATGACCTTGTTTCCAAGTTGTCCGTGACATGCAGGTCAGGGTCTTTCCAATTCCATTACTTGATATGATAATCCATGATTCTTGTTTTGAACCGAGCGTTTGCTCCACGAGCTGGGATTCTTGGATTCGTTAACATGATTCTCGTTCATAGGTAAACTTGATGTGATTATCATTCAGTTGTAACGTGACATGATTCTCGTTCAGTATTCACTTGCCTTGATGCATGCCCCTGGTTCGGGGATTGCCTTAGTGACCTAACGATCCCGGATACTTGCAGGTTCAATTGCACTGAAGAATTATTTGATAGTCTCCTGGCTAACTATAATGCATGCACAATACAAATAACGTTAGACATTTGTAAGCAAGCAAGCATGCGCTTCTAAGGAACTTCAACAAATACGTTGGCTCGGGCCCGAAGGTAAACCGAGAATTAAAACCGTAAGGGACTTCCTGAGCGACATGATCTAGGGTAGCATGCGAGGGTCTGAATATAATCAATATTTAATTTTCATGTTCTAGCACAAGCAATACAAGTTGGGATTATTCCCTTAGCTAGGTGCATTGTATTCTTATTAGCCTGGAGGGGGTGATTCACCTAGCGACTAGCATGTATCGTTCCATATTTTAAGTGTGCTTGCTAAGCAAAGACAAGTTTACCGTAGCCACCCACCTTAGCTATGATTCACCTTGGTTGAGCGATAATTCAAGCGAGCCTCTGAAAGCCTAAGCCAAAATCATGTAGGGACAAGTCTGGATATCCTTTGCCTCAAACGAGTATTCTCGTCTGAGCAAAGCGGGTCGAGACATTGCACTTTTGCCGTTTGAATCTGCAGTCCGCTTGAGCGGAACGGGGTAATTCATCCTACCCAACTCAGAAAAAGTCTCGTTCTCGAGACTTACTGAGGGCAAGCCTTACTAACGCATTTTGGAATCTATCCCAAGCATAGCAATCTTGATTAACGATCTAAGGCTGAGGCAAACATATACAAGTCGTTGTACTTGTTCATTTGGATATTCACTTGCACAAGCATTCGAGATCAGCATATCACGAGGCTGGATCGTACGCATATTCGAAGTGCACTTCTAGCATGAGCATGCCAACCAACTTAGCGATAGAGAATTCTTAGCACTCGAGTTTTAAATTTTCTTGAGTCTTGGATCGTGCACAAGTTTAAGGCTTCCCTCAAACATATGCATTCAACCAAACTTAGAGATAGTGAAATCGAATAAGCTACTTGCAAAAATCTCAAGGGTCTGCATAGGTCGGCACAAAGGCCCTAGCATCACAATTTTATATAAACAATCACATTATTCTAATGCGCTTTTTGAAAGTATTTAGACTCATTGTTGGAATATTCCGTTTGGGACATTGAGAGAGAGCGTGCACATAACCCACGAACGAGCTTTCAAAACTGAGATAATTGAAATGAAGTCCAAAGGCGTATAAGCCAGGCTCTGATACCAATATGTCACGCCCCGGTCTCCTGCGAGCTAAATCAGCCGTCCCCGCAAGGCGAGAATCACCGTGCCAGCGCTACCGCGAAACGATCGCTTTTACCGATCCGGGCGTGATGCCGCACGAGCGTGAGCCACGCCCATGCAAGACCGTGGTTTATTGGATGGCGGTAAGAGTTCTAAGCCACATAGTCGCACAGATTGTCCGAGTGCAGCGGAATCATAAACGCATAGGCAATTTGGTAATAAGTTCACTGAGTCGACAATAAAGCGGAAGCATTGAATAACACAAGTAGAAGTAAAGCAACTCTTTTATTGATATAAACATGTGTTACAGGCGGCGCATAGCCGAGATTACAAGTCGCTCATATCTCTCTCTCTGAAACAGTAAAAGCGTGCCAAGTGGCTACAATTATGGAATAATTGTACAGGCGATGTTCGGACGATGTTCCAACATTATGTCTTGTATATGTGCTTCAGTTCCGGACGCAACGCTCCAAGGCTTCAGAGTGGACTCCTGGCCTTAGCACGCACGAAGGAGGCATCCGCACCGAACGGGGTTCTCCCGCACCCTGCAAACGATCTGGTGGATTATCAGTACATTGAATGCACTAGTGGGGAGGCTACTCGCCCGCTCGACAAATCCAAACACGTAATATATATTCCGTATACCAACTATTATATTGTCTTTCTAGTTGCCTTAGGATCAGTTTCATGGCAAGGTTAAATAGCCTAACTCGTGTGGCAGTGCGCCTGTGCGATATAAGAAGAAACACGATGAGACTTACCAACTTACCATTTGACCTTCCCTGTCCAAGGCAAACCAAGTTAATTCAAGCACGAGCATTTATAGTGAAAATCAAGGCAATAGTATATGCAAACACGAGAGTTGCTATATGATTGTTCAGGTGTTAAGTTGTTCTTTTGATGCGATATAATTGACTCGCACGTGGATAGCCGCTAAGCGAGGATGACTTATCTATATGAAAAATGGGTCGCTGGCATAGCCATAAAGGATGAGTTATATTCTTGAACAAGGATGGAAAGCAACAAAGATTCGTTGGTGGCTGCAGACCATCCTGTCCAGATGCGTGAGACTATCGTGAAGTTCCATCCAGATCGGATCGGCCCCGGTGCCCCGAAAACCGTCCGTGGAACCTAATGACCTTGTTTCCAAGTTGTCCGCGATATGCAGGTCAGGGTCTTTCCAATTCCATAACTTCATATGATAATCCATGATTCTTGTTCTGAACCGAGCATTTGCTCCACGAGCTGAGATTCTTGGATTCGTTAACATGATTCTCGTTCAGAGGTAAACTTGATGTGATTATCATTCAGTTTTAACGTGACAGGATTCTCGTTCAGTATTCACTTGTCTTGATGCATGCCCCTGGTTTAGGGATTGCCTTGGTGACCTAACGGTCTCGGATACTTGCAGGTTCAATTGCACAGAAGAGCTATTTGATAGTCTCCTGGATAATTATAATGCATGCACAATACGAATAACGTTAGACATTTGTAAGCAAGCAAGCATGCATTTCTAAGGAACTTCAGCAAACACGTTGGCTCGGGCCCGAAGGTAAACCGAGAGTTGAAACCGTAAGGGACTTCCCGAGCGACATGATCTAGGGTAGCATGCGAGGGTCTGAATATAAGCAATATTTCATTTTCATGTTCTAGCACAAGCAATACAAGTTAGGATTATTCCCTTGGCTAGGTGCATTGTATTCTTATTAGCATGCAGGGGTGATTTACCTAACAACTAGCATGTATCGTTCTATATTTTAAGTGTGCTGGATAAGGAAAGACAAGTTCGCCGTAGTCACCCACCTTAGCGATAATTCGCCTCGGTTGAGCGATACGTCAAGCGAGCCTCTGAAAGCCTAAGCCAAAATACTGTAGGGACAAGTCTGGATATCCTTTGCCTCAAACGAGTATTCTCGCCTGAGCAAAGCGGGTCGGAAAATTGTACTTTTGCCGTTTGAATCGACAGTCCGCTTGAGTAGAACGGGGTGTTACAGTTAGCAATACTTATTGCAGCTTGACTATCACTCAGAAGATGCAACGGTGTTTTCTGGTCCAGTTTTAACTCTATCAACAGTGCTCTTACCAACAGCAACTCTAACACTCCCAGAGCCATAGCTTTATATTCTGCTTTAGCAGTCGACCATGCTACCACCGATTATTTCTTGCTTCTCTATGAGACTAGGTTACCTCCCACAAAGACACAGTGCCCTGAGGTAGACCTTCTGTCATCCATGCAGCTTGCCCAATCTGTATCGCAGTACCCCTCAACACCCAAGTGTCCTTTTTTCTTGAACCATAGTCCTCTTTCAGGAGTCCCCTTCAGATATCTCAAGATATGGAAAACTGCGTCCATGTGGCCCTTCCTTGGATCATGCATGTAGCAACTCGCTACACTCACAGCAAATGAGATATCAGGGCGAGTGTGGCCTAGATAAATCAATCTGGCTACAAGTCTCTGATATATCTCACGATCAACCCTGTTCTTCTGCCTTTGCCCCCAACTTATCTCTCTGATCAATTAGAGTGACTGTCGATCGATATCCCAGCATCCCAGTCTCTGTGAGAAGATATAGTATATACTTTATTTGAGAGAGGAAGATCCCATCTCTTCTTCGAGCTACCTCGATCCCGAGAAAATACCTCATCATTCCAAAATCCTTCACTTCAAACTCCTTGGCGAGTTTTGATTTCAGCTGGGTGATCTCCTACTCATTATCACCTGTGATCACTATATCATCCATATACACTACAAGTGTGGTAATGTGGCATCTTGCATGCTGGAAGAAGACCGTGTGATCCGTATTGGTCTGGCGGTACCCCATGCCTGTGAAAGCCTTCATAAATCTATCAAACCAGGCTCGAGGAGATTGCTTGAGTCTATACAATAATTTTTTTAGCTTACACACCTTTTCCACCGACTGTTTCGTACAAAATCCCGGGGGGGGGTCTCCATGTATACTTTTTCTTGTAGTTCCCCATGAAGAAATGCGTTCTTCACATCCAATTGATACAGCTGCCACCCATGGTTTGCTGCAAGGAAGACCAGGATTTTCACAGTGCTCATCTTGGCTATTGGAGCAAATGTCTCATCATAGTCGATGCTATAGGATTGAGTGTATCCCTTTGAAACCAACCATGCTTTGTACCGCTCTACTTTATCTTCTGGTGTATCCTTTACTGTGAAGACCCATTTGCATCTCACTGCTTTCTTTCCTTTAGGCAACGAAACAAGCTTCCATGTCCTATTTCTTTCGAGTGCCTCAAGTTCTTTCAACATTGCAGCTCTCCACCTTGGATCTTCTTTCTCCTTCTGTAGACTCGGAGCTCTGTAGTCTGTTTTTCCCCCTTGCACAATATCACTTTCTTCCTTCTGATTGTCACTACTTTTCACCTCCTTATTCTCATCACTTTCCTCACCCTCGCTATCTTCCCTTTGTTCTCTTATACCAGCTTCCATCATTGGACATAAAACTGACCCGACATTCACGCTTGGGCCCATCTCCCCCTCACTACTAACACCTTCTATGTTAGGTGTGTCACCAAATGCAGATCCTTCACCTGAACCATTGTGGTAGTTTGGTTCCATCTCTCTAATTGTAACGTCCATGATCACAAAGAGCTTCCGCTCCACCGGACTCCAACAAGAGTATCCTTTCTGAGTCCCTGAGTAGCCAACAAAGATGCACTTCACCGCTCGAGGGTCCAACTTTTCCACCGCAGGCTTGTTATCTTTCACAAAGCATACACACCCAAATATCTTTGGGGGAACAATGTACTTATTTTCTCCTGTAAGCATCTCAAATGGTGTCTTCCATGCCAATACCTGAGAGAGCATCCTGTTGATGAGATATGCAGCCGTCAATACAGCATGCCTCCACAAGTGTTTAGGAGCATTCATGGCAAACATCATTGTCCATGCTACTTCCAACATGTTCATGTTCTTCCGTTCTGTCATGTCATTCTGTGATGGTGTATAGGCATACGAAGTCTGATACTGTATCCCATGGGTTGATAAGTACTCTTCAATACTCTTATTTGTGTATTCTGTCTCATTGTCATATCTCAAAATATTCACTTTACTTTAGCATTATAATGGGTGTAACTCTGCGATGAAAATCTTGAAAGCATGCAAAGACGTCACTCTTACTCTTCATTAGGTATACCCAGGTGACATGAGTCTAACAGTCAATAAAGATGATAAATCATTTAAAATTATTAACACCAGTTGTAGGACAAGGTCTTCACACATCTGAGTGTATCATATCAAAAGCAGCTAAACATCTATTTCCAAAACTCACATAAGAGCTTCGGGCATATTTTTCAAGCTCACAAGCATCACAAACCGACTTTGTTTATTAGCCTTTTGATACATAGATGGATACATCTGATTCAGTAGACTGAATGAAGAGTGTCTCATGCGCTGATATTGAAGTAATAATTCTACTTCTACAGTTCTTCGTGGCTCCTCCGGTTGTGCTTCCTCCACCAATGACGTTAGTGCTGCATCCAGTCCACCTATATCCAAGTACCATAGCACCTTATGCCAAGTGTCAGTCCCCAGCCGTCTTCCTGTTCCCTACTCCTGAAAAGTCAACTTAGGAATGTCAAAGAAAATAATACAATTAAGTAAAAGAACAATGGCACTAATGGACAAAAGATTAACAGGAAAATATGGAGCATACAAGACATCAGTAAGGGTCATGGAAGGGGTGCATTCAACCGTGCCTTTATCCAGAATGGTTATGGCAGTACCATCAGCAGTTTGAATGCTTTCAGGCGTTGTTAGGTGAGTGTATTCTTGGAACTTCCCATGGGAACCCGTGACATGACGAGATACCCCAGAGTCAATTATCCAATCTGGCTGGTGGATAGATGTAAGGGCATGAGCAGGTATACCTGTGCTTGTTTGGGCATAGTAAGTGATCTTACCCCCGAAGGTGGTTGGAGTTGATGCCCCAGGGGTAGTGGCTTGACTGTCATCGGATCCAAGCCTCATGCTCCTCCACATCTCTAGCATTTCCCTCTTACTAGGGGTTATTCTGGGTGACTGATTTTTACTTTCCTCTTCTGCCAGATTTGCCTTGTGCTATCCAGAATGATTACTTATGTCGCCAGTATAGCCTCCTCTGTGACCCCTACGCCCTCCATGGCCGCGTTCGCGGCTGCTGGACTAGCCTTTCAGGGGTTTCGTACATAATCTGATGAAGTGCCCAGGGTCTCCACAATTGTAGCACCCTCCCCCTCCGGAAGAATTTGGATTAAAAACTGCTAGGGCTAATTCCCCCCCCCCCAGAGAGTTAGTGGTGCTAGGCATCAGCTTCAATCGTGTCTCTTCTTGTGCCATAGCAGTTATGGCCTCCTCCCTTGATGGCAGTCTGGATTATGCAAGTAGGACATTCCTTCTCTGCTCAAATGCTGGGTTGAGCCCCTTTAGGAACTTCATCATCCTCTGTCTCGAAACATACTCTATGAACTTCTTATAATTATGTTTCATAAATGACGGTTCCACTTGCTCATCCTCCACACCAATATGATCATAGTAGTCGAGATCTGACCAATACTTCTTCAGCATAGCCGCGTACTCAGAGATGGTGTGATCTTCTTGGACCACCTTATCAAGTTTATCTTGTAGTTGGAAGGCCCTCAAAGGGTTGTCCGACCCTGAGTACATATCTTTTAGCATCCTTCAAATGTCCTCAGCACCCTCAATCGCTTCCACATTACCCAATACTTGGTCGGTCAATGAAGGTGTCAACCATCCAGCTATCATATTGTTGACGATTTCCCATACAGCAAACTCCCGTGAGGAGTGATCTTCAGGTTCCTTGGTTTGGCCCACCAAACTTCTTCTCTTCAGAGTTTGCATCGCCCACCAAACTTTTTCTCTTCAGAGTTTGCATCGCCTGATGCGACCACTTCAAGTAGTTGAAAGTGACCTCCAACACTATCTTCAGTTTTTTCAACTTTCCCATCTTTTACTATGAAGGATCCACATCAGCGTGTGCAGCACGAAAGATAGTCTCGGTCAACCTCTTGGAGAAGAGATCGTCTACCAAATCCTTTATCTCTTGGGCCATCCGCTTGTTATAGATCGTCTCCATTGTCTTCTCCTTGTTCTCTGTCATCAGTGAGGCAGCGACAGATCTAGACCATCTCTACCTCTGATCTCTATCCTCTCTTCGTCTACTGATCTTCCTTCAGCGACATCGGTGTCCCTGAGAGTCGCTGCTCATGTCCTATGCAAGGCTTCGACCCGAGGCCGCATGACCACACGAGACGACAATTGTAGTCTAGATCAGGGGTCACACAAAACTTTCCTCTCTGATATACCTTGATCCAACTAGCAACTATATATTAGTATCTCGATTACAACTGACTTGTACAAAGTAATAATCAGAAAACCAATTTTCCCGTTCTTTTCTGCAATCGCAGTTGCATGTAGACAGAACCGAGTTACAAACTTCAGAAAGAAGAAGAAGAAGATTCTCAAGATCGAGATTGAGGTCGGTCGAGGTCGCCGGGTCGCTGAGCAGTCATGACAGCTCCTACGATGACAGTGGACAGTCGCGAAACAGCCGCAGCAACATCCCCGGCAGCAGCAGCCGCCGCCCAGAAGGGGGCGGAGGAGAGGGAGGTGAAGGGGGAGGAGGACGGAGGTGGAGAGGAGGGGAAGGGGGAGGGGAGGAGAGGGAGAGGGAGGCTGTGGGAGAGGGGAGGGGGATTAGGGTTAGGGTTTGGAGAAGGAGAGGGGGGTTGACTCTGATACCAAGTTAAAATGTGGTAGAATATTTAGCTTAATTTTATTGATATGAGAAGCTACATATTATAGGAGGGGCCAACCCCTCTCTCTTCAATTCTATCCGATGTGGGACTAAAGTCCTTTTCATACTCTCAACAATTAAGGCAACATCTTCTCTCTCACTTGCGTTTGCCCTTGTAATTAACACACATGGTGTAAAATCAGTCATGGGGTTAGCATATAATATTTTAAGTAAAACTATTAGATAATAGTAGCATGTTAAAATTTATTTATTCTTGTCATATCTATATTCTTTTACTGTGCAAAACTGTGTAATATGTGTTTCTTTCGAATATACTAGATTTTGTGATTTTCTAATTCTTATTTGACATTTTGTTAGGTTTCCTTTTAAGTCTGAGTGAAAAAACTAGCTGGATCTATACGCTTGTTACCCACTTTTACTTAATTATAATGTATTTTTGTTATTTTATTAAAAAAAATATCCTTTCATCTCTTAGCGTAGGTCAAGCCAATCATGAACCTTTACTTGCAAAGTTTAAAACAAGTATTGATTTGAAACAAAATCTTGAAGACCTATTAAATTTTAACCATGTAACAAAGAAAAGCAAATGGGGGGTTGTGAACGACAATTTTGATCGAATTAAGGATAATTTTTAATGCAGATTTAGATGTCAAATATCATCATTTGTACATCCAAAGACTCGAGGACAGAAGTTTTACGAGTTTGGATGCTCGTACCAAAAAATAGAAGCTAGAAGTTTTATTATAAGACCACTTCATGTATTATATATAGTATAATATATGATATTTGTCTCACTAGTTATAAATTTTAATAATTATTATTTTCTAAAATGTTGATTTTGATTAATTAATTTACTGTGTATTTAATATGCCAATAGTATGAATATGAGCTAATTAGTTTCGACAAAATTTTAAAAATCCAACCTTGACTGGGATTTCATATTCCAAATGACAAGCACAGGATTAGAAAATTATGCTGAAATGGCAGTCATTTCGACTTTCAAATACAAATCCATACTAGATTATTATGAAATGCATTTTGTTTAACACCAACCCCCCACTCCTCAAAAAGATGATTGTGATGACTATGACCCTAAATAATATCTATGATTGTTCTTGTTCTGTTAACAGGTAGATTAGTGAAGGAGTTTGTGGACGCATGCAAGAAGGCAACTGGTGTCAACATTAAGGTTGAATATTTGGAGCGTCGTCCAAGAGACTATGTTGAAGTTTACAGTGACCCTTCCAAAATCAATAGCGAATTAAACTGGCATGCAAAATACACCGATCTTCGGGAGAGCCTTTGAGTCGCATGGAGATGGCAGAAGTCACATCGCAATGGCTACAGTCTATCTTTGTCTTCTTTTCTTTGAATCATCTTATCTAATATATATTAGGATGAATAGAGAGGTTGATGAGATGGCATATTACCCTCCTTTCATCCGTGCTTCTGACCATATTCAGAGGTTGGGTTGGGTAATGTTGAGGATGTTTATAGAAGATTAATTCAGATATATAGAGAGAATTAACATTAGGATGTAGGAGCACATATCGTTTGTTAATTTACCAGATGGATAATAATACTATACTTGATAGACCTGATCGATCACTTGTATCATGTTGCCATCTACAATAAAATAAATTAAAAGGCCATTTTGTGATTTGGGAGCCATGGCAGCAAGGAGGAAGAAGAGAATAAAGTTGGAAGACTTGAGGGTTTGTAAAAAACCTCTTGGAGCTTGCCGCAGTTATCTTTGCCCTGAAGCTTTGGAGGCACTACCTATACGGAGAACGGGTGGAGATATTCACAGATCACAAAAGCCTGAAGTACGTCTATACTCAGAAGGACCTGAACCAGAGACAAAGACGTTGGCTCGAGATGATGACAGACTTTGAGATTGAGCTACAGTACCATCCGGGAAAGGCCAACATGGTAGCTCATGCATTGAGCAGGAGGCCCATGGCATTCTTTTTGACTACCCAGCAACACCTATTGAGAGATCTGGAGCAGTTGAGTATAGAGGTCATTATGCCCGGAGCATACGACCAGTTGTCAATTTTTCAGGTGCAATCGACATTGGTTGAGAGGATCAAGACTGCCTTGCCAACAGATGCCAGATTCCAGAGGCTTCGACAGAGGACAGAGGCCGGGATGCATACAGGATTGCGCATACACAAGGACGAGACTTTGAGATATGGAGATCGTCTCTATGTTCCGAATGAAGAACTTCGTCAGAAGCTGATGTCGGAGACGCACAGTTCAACGTACTCTATTCATCTAGGAGGCACAAATATGTACAGAGATTTGAGGCAGTACTATTGGTGGCATAGAATGAAGAGGGAGATAGCCCGCTTTGTGGCGAAGTGCCTAGTGTCAGCAGGTCAAGGCTGAGCATCAGAGGTCTGCAGGTTTACTTTAGCCACTCCCGATAACTGAGTGAAAATGGAAGCACATCACTATGGACTTCGTTACGGGCTTTCCGAGGAGTCCTAGTGGTCGCAATGCGGTATGGGTGATCGTAGATCGACTCACCAAGTTCGCTCACTTTTTACCCTTCAGAGTTGGGCAGTCTACAAAGGTCTTAGCAGATATGTATATGAGAGAGATTGTGCGACTGCATGGAGTGCCAGTCAGTATAGTGTCTGAAAGGGATACGAGGTTCACATCTTACTTTTGGCGAAGTATGCAAGAGAGTCTCGGTACCCGCTTGAAGTTCAGTATATCGTATCACCCACAGACGGATGGTCAGTCCGAGCGTACCATTCAGACACTGGAGGACATGTTGAGGGCGTGTATGCTTGATTTCAGTGGATCATGGGAGGACCATTTATATTTGGTCAATTTTTCTACAATAATAGCTATCAAGCGAGCATTCAGATAGCTCCCTATGAAGCATTGTATGGCAGGAAGTATCGTTCCCCAGTGTATTGGAGTGATGTGGGCGAGAGGCAGATTCTTGGACCAGAGTTGGTTGTTCATACATTGGAGAAAGTAAAGAAGATCCAAGGGCACCTGCGAGCAGCACAGGACAGACATAAGCATTGGAAAAATACGCATCGACGACCCCTAGAGTTCCAGGTTGGAGATCATGTATTTCTAAAAATCTCGCCTAACCGAGGGACTATCAGGTTTGGAGGCAGAGGAAAGCTGAGTCCAAGGTACATAAGACCATTCGATGTGTTGGAGCGCAACGAAGAGGTTGCTTACAGATTAGCGTTGTCGCAGACATTAGAAGGAGTTCATGCCATCTTTTGTGTATCTCAGTTAAGGAGGTACATGCCAGATCTGAGTCATGTGCTTGACCACTCGGAGATCACTGTCGGGCCGAGTTTGTCATATCAGGAGGAGCCTGTAGAGATTATGGACAAAAGCGTGAAGGTGTTGCAAGGTCAGACTATTCCTCTAGTTCGTGTCGCATGGAGGCATCATGCACCAGACGAGTCGACCTGGGAATGAGAGGATGATATTCGGCAGCGTTTTCCCCATCTCTTTGAAGGCCTAGGTATGTAATAACATTTAATTTCAGTCAATAGTTTTTACGATATGTGTATTTTAATTTCGAGGACAAAATGCTCTAAGAAGGGTAGATTGTAAACTCCCTCGACCAAATTTAAGTCTACCTGGCTTAGATAGAGAGACTAGGGTTAGTTGGGAGCCAATTAGAATTAGAACACAATATTTTAGATTATTGTGCAATATTTGTATCACTTGGTGCACCTTACCGTTGCTTTAATATTTGGAGCGATACACTAGCAATTTCCTTCAAACAAATTTTATACACTTTTCTTAAACGTGCCAGCCTTCCATTCTGACCTTTGTATAACTCATAAGTATCCTCTCTTGTGCTTCATTTTAGTCACACAATATTCGTTACAAATATTTATTTTTAAATCCAAATAAATTCAACTTTGCATCTTTGTCCGTTCCAATCAAAATTGGAGACACAATCTAGACCCATTTTGTGCAACCCAATTTATGACAATATTCTATTCTGAGTCTTCTACGTCCATGATACTTGTATCCCACCCAATTTTAACCCTATGTACTTCCAATTAATTAAAGAACACCATTTATACTAATTTTAATTAAATTGGTGTAAGGACCCAACCTAATCCAAAACTAGACCCAACATCAACCCAAACCCCCACTCACACCCTCAAGGTTTATACTAAATACCACACACCCTTTTAACCTACTACACAACACCAAACATGGTATTTTTTTCTCATCCAATCCCAAACTCCATTGTTTGTACAATTTCCCAATTGTTAGGGACTTTTGTGTAAAAAGGCAATGAGGTGTCCACCTCCCATTGGAGCCAAGCCATGAAGAAATCCCCTCCTTCATTGTTGATTGGTCCACTTGATTTTTCCCTCCAATTTAATTTTACTACATACAACTTTTCCCTACATCATCCTAGCCCTCCATTCAAACATATATCATCCAAGCCACCCATTCTTTCATGTAGAACCTTCCCCCATCCCTAGGAAAAGCTTGTAGCCGACACTAATCCTAAGGCCATCCCCCTCTCTCTCTCCTACATAAACACCACATCCTCCCTCTCTCCAAAAACCCATAGCCAACACACCCTCACCCGAAACCCTAAAATAAAATACTTCCCTTCTTCTTCATCCCGCCTCCTCCGACCTCCCTCATCCCGACGGCAACCCCACTGCCACAGCCCCACCACCTTCTTCCGCCGACCTTTCTCCTCCCCAACACCAACCACCACCGCCACAGCAACCGTCGACACCGCCAACAGCCACTATCCCTCTCGACTTCTTCTTCCCCAACCTCTCATTCTTTCCCGACTCCTCCGACCTTCCTCCTCCGACCGTCTCCTTCCCACCATCACAGCGGCCAACACCACCATCATCACCATCACCAGCACACCATCATCACCACCCCGACCATCGCCGTTAGCCAACACCACCATCACCAACACCATCATCACCGTCACCACCTCACCATCATCACCACTCCATCACCATCATCCCCCTCGACCCCCGCCTCCTTCGACCGTCATCACCTCACCATCAGTCACCCCGCTACCACCGTAGCCACCACCTTGACCACCGCTACAGCAGCCACCCACTCCACTTATTCTTTCCCCGACTTCTCCTTCTTGTTTCCCGGCCATCACCATCTCCCTTCACCTTCTCATCATCCCACCACCATCACCGCCTCCAACCACCCTAGACACAGCCACCACCAGCAACCCGCCACCCCGCCGCTACGAGCTGCTGCCATTGCCGCCGTTGCTGCTACTGTGCTTGGCTGGAGCACCACCCCCCACCGCCGGAGGTAGGCCATCCACGTGCAGCGGGCGGACATCACCCCCCACCCTCGGCCACGATCACGCCTAGGTTTGTGCTGGCCCTTCTCTTTCTTTATGTGTTGTTGTGAACCCCAGTGTAGTGTTATTATGTGTGCATGTTTGAGAATAGTAATTGGGTTAGTGAATACCTCATAGAAAATTTGGTTATTTAGTATGGTATATATTTGTGTTGACCTAGGTGTTTAGACTAAAACTGACATTGTGCACACTAACCTACTAGCTAGAACTTATGTTTAGGTTATACGATATTTGGTATTGTAACGTATTTTGGTAACTCGTTGTCTTGCTGTGCACGGTATTTGAGGACATGACACTTGTGCATTTTAGCTACGTGCATACTCGATTATGCTAGTTGACCGGTTATGACCCCCTTGCGTCAGGTTCTAAGTGCAGCGTAGTTGTGTTTCCCGTGCGTACTAGTGTAATGACTGATGATTATATTATATTATATATATATAGGGTCGCTGGACCGTTCAGGCGAGACTTTGGGAGCATAATTTTGGTACTCGCAGCTTGAGGATCCATGCACGTATACCTTGCTTTATTTACTGTTTAATTTAAATTATTAAATATTCAATGATATATTGCTGTTATATTACATATAACTGTGCACGCCCGAGAATGACTCGGGTGCAGTCGACGAATGCGACGATGTGCAGTGTATTGACCTAGTCACTAGCAGACTCACCTACTATTGTGAGGATATTCTGATATCTTCCAAGACCCTGACACTTTTACACACATCATGATGACAAACTCTTGTTGGGATGCGGGTTCGCATACTCGACTAGCTATCAGTGCGCGTGACATGCATCATGGTTTAGTGCGTAATCAAGATAGTCTAATAAATTGAGACCTGGCATGTAGTTGCGTGGTATGCACGTCGTGTATTCGACTTGTATATTTGCATTGGGCGGGAAGGACAACTGGTAGGCGTATGGGATACACACATTGGAATCCGTAGTATCCAGAGGAGCCACGGATCCAATGACTTTCTTTATTCAGATACCACGTTCTTTGGAGCATTACGGACGTATATATTTGCAGATACCTCGTTCTTCGGAATAATGGACGTTACATGTACATATACCACGCTCTTTAGAGTGTTGGACATTATGCCTACACCTACCTATATGTACCAAGGTTGTCCTCATATTGCATTCACTTAGATGGTTAGCACACCCCTTTATTTTATTCAGTATTTATATATGGCATATATTTTTGTATCTTGTTACGTCCCTCTGAGGACATGGTTCCCTTCCAGATTTGGACGAGGCATACTATCCTACCGTGTATGGGCCCAGGCAGGAGATGAGGTACGCGTCCGAGGAAGAGCTTGAGGTGCTACCATCAGAGTTGCCTTGATAACTGGTAGGCCTTCCGCCTAGGGCTGGAGTATCCTTATCTAGTTAGTCAATGCTCTAGCCGTACTCTCTTATCTGTCATTTCGTACTCTTATTTTATCATTGTAGTGGGTTTGTTCCCATCAGACATATTTGGATTGTACTATGACATTCAGACTCTGCACTTATTTTCTAGTATTTATTTTAGTACTTCTTATTTATATTTGTGGATGAGATTAGACTTTTACCTGCTGTATGTTCGCATATTAGACTTGTTAGTATTTTAGGACAGCGTAGTACGCTTCGACGGGTCCATTAAATTGGGTAATCCCTCGGAGTCGTATTAGCTGGACATTGTGTAAAACCCCTCATTCTGAAAACCCTATTATTATTTTTATTAATTATTTAATTTATTTATGGTAATTATGAGCTAATTAGGAGACATAGATTTTATTTAATTTTTATTTTAGATGTTTGTGTATTTAAGGGATTTATGGAACCATTATAAATTTTTTCTAATTTATTCCATGTAGGAGACCCTTTGGACAGTTGCTAGCTTAATGATATGCACAAAGAAATTCCTATTGGATCTCAACCCGAAACCCAAACCCTCTATCCTAAACACACTACCCGTTTAGCCCCTACCCGGACCCGTTAGGAGAAAAAAAATATCAACAACAACAGTAGCAAAAACCAACTTTTCTTTCCCTTCTCCGCGCGTGTGAAGAAAAATATCAGCAACAACAACACCGCCTCTTTATCTCTATATTACTAAACTCTCCCTAAACCGAAAACCAAAACAAAGAAAGAAACAGCAGCAACAACGGTTTTTGAAACCACTAAACTACACCCCCGCGGAATTGACCTCTTTTCCTATATATATATCCCATGCAGTACACCCCAAACCCTAACCCCAATTCTTCCACCAAACTTAACACCGTTTTGGACGCTTGTACTATACAGAATTCTTGCCCGGCAAGTATACCTTGCCATTGTACTGTGATTCTTATTCCATATGATGCATGCATGTTTTATTTCTGCTTATTTAGTTCATTTATTTTAACTGTTATATAAATTGCGCGTCCAAAGAAACTTGGGTGCAACGACGGTATCGTCGTGATAGTTTTTATTTATGTACTTACATTGACCTTGTTTATGAGACTATCCCATTATCATGAAGCATCATTAGATTTTATTGGCCGTAACACAGCTGTTACACGAGTGTGAGTCTCATATAGATCACGGACTGCGTGACAGGTCTGGCCTCATGTACGTATGGATCGTGCGTTAGGGATAACTGTTGATAAAAACTTTGTATGCTAGAGGACTTAGCAGTTATTAGTGGTCCATGGACATAGCCTATTGTAGTACGGTGGTCCAAATTCTTGTCCTTGTTTGGTTGTAGGATTGGGCTATTGTACTAAAGATAGGCTATGAACCAAATCGTGTCATGGATGTGACATGCTTAGAGCATGGGGTGGGGAGAACAACAAGTAAGGCATTTGGGCTCCTTTACACTTTCCTTTTATGTAACCCGTACGCTCCGCCGGAGATACGCGGTCGTGATGACCCCTATACTACTTGGCGGCCTCTGCCGTTCAAAAGACGACATGCTTTGTAGGCCCCTGGATCTCCAAGAGAACTATGCCAATCCCATTTATGGCCAGATAGCCCACGTGTTGGAAAGTTGTTCTCAAACTGCATTCACTTAGACGGTTAGGCGACCCATTGGATGTTTACTTTTCAGTACTTTATTGGCATGTTATTATGTATCTTGTTACGTCCCTCTGAGGACCTGGTCCCTTTCCAGATATGGACGAGCAGGAGTACGGTCCTGGACCTGACGCTACTTACCAGACTGAGGAGGTCTTACCTTCAGAGTATCTATGATTTTATTACCGCTGTTTAGTGATCCTTGTTGCTACTTCAGTATATATCACGCCCCAGTCCCAAAATGCCGAGGGACTGAGCACGTGAGCAATGGCCAGCAGCACGCACCGATGGACAACCCAATTAGATGGATCCATCAGGACATGCTTAAGCTGTAGTCTAACAGGAAATAGATCAATGATACAGGTCACAGACTAATCTAATCTCATCCACAACAGATAATCACAGATTAAATGCCAGAAATAATGCAATAGAAATAACTATCAAATCTCAATAATTATCTCGGGAAACAATCCGAGATTATGTCTGATACATCCAAAGCAAATAGACAGGAAATAAAGGAACTGGAAATAGAAACAGAAATAACCGACTATATACAGCCAATGCTCAGGAGAAGTCCTCTGGTGCTGGCTCGTCCTCAGGTCCTGGTTTAGCTCCTGGAAGTGCCCTGGTACGGGGTATCTCTGGATGGATCTCTTCAGCTATACCTGGGGACATCATCCATTCCAGGTCCTCAGGGGACATAGCAAGGTACAGATAATACAAGCCAAAATATAAGCAGTGCAGAAATAAATAAAACGACAGGGTAAACTATGTAACCAGCTAAGTGATAAATGCAAGTTGAGAGCATCACTAGAACTCAGGCTGAGCCACTACCAGCTCTGTGTCGGGGAGTCGGTAGCAGTAATAACACGTAAAGGGTCTAGCTCTGCTGGAGAGTCTACGACCTCGCACTAATAGTATATATATATGAAAACAGCCTGTAGCCTGTGTGTCTCTCCCCACCCAATGTAATCACACGTCTCATGTCCATGACACGTAAGATCATAACTAATGCAGCAGTCATATAATGTCTAGGAATAAACTGTCCATGTCATAACCTGTATCCTATACAGAATCATCGTGAATATCTCAAGAGGATTCTGTCTCATGAATAGTGTCAAGTGTCCTGGGTTTTGTTGTACTTGATAGGACAAGTACCAAGAGTAAGGGTATCGAATATCCATCTCTAAATGACGTACCCAACACCGCGTACGGGGTTGGCACCCGACTATGATCGGACACTAAGTACGTCACACGTTTCCTAGGTTAAGCAGCTAAAACAAGTTTATATGATTTTACACAAGAACTCCAGCAAAATATTATCACAGGAACTACTGAGAATTGACGAGCTTTACTTGCCCAAATGATGCTAAATTAAGTCAAGGAAATAAATAGCAGACTGCAGGGTTTGGCAAGGTACACTTGCCTGTGGTTCCGGCTCTGATTTCGGCTCTGACTTCAGTTAGATTTGCAGGCGGTACTCCGGTTGTTGAAACAAACATCACCATCAGATCCAGAAAATATCAATCAGCTAGAAACGCCTGTCCTTGAGTCCAATTTAGAGACAAGGGCAAAAACGACAATTTCGGGTCAAAACAGGATCCACATACGGGCCCACTTTGCACCGAAAAATGTGCCCAGGTCAAAGGCCTCTAAATTCACCAAACTTAGTGTCAACAGGTCAGGAACGATGATACGAACCCAACGGAACTTCCAGAATTGGATTCCGATGAGCCGATCACAAAATCGCCCGTCGAGCGGGGCCTGTGGGGCCCACGACACGCGATTTCGTCAACGTTCTCAGAATCGAACCAAACTTGACCCACAGGACCAGCGTATTGCTACGAGTCCGATGGCGCAAGTTTCGTCTCGATCCGACGTGTGTACAAAAAGTTAGGGCGCATTCCAAAAAGTACGGATACGGGGCGATGTCCGCGGATACGCGTTGATTCCGGTGTGCACGCACACCCGAATCAGCTTCCGCAAAATCTCACACGTCCGTATCGACGACGCGCACGAATCTGTGAAGATCGCACGCGACCAAGTCGTCCCGTTTGGCGGGGCGTACTCAGTTCCGGGATAAAACAGGGTCTGGTTTTTCCTGTTTTTGGATCGCGGTGTGCGATCACCACAGGACGCGATGTCCCGAGCGGTTTGTCCGGGCACCGAGAGGGTCATACAGGCTTCGCAACGCAATTTACGGATTCGAAATCCGAGCTACGAGCAAGAAGATACACGCACCTGAATGGGACCCGAAAACCGGGGTCTGAATCGTGTCCGACACGTGTCCGACTCGTGTCGGACACAGGGAATCGAATCTAGGGTTTGGGGGATTCAGGCCGAGCTCCGGCGGCTGGGCTGCGGCGGAGGGACCGGAGGCGACGCGGCGGCGCGGAGGCGGTGCTGAGCGGCTGGCCGGGCGGAGGCGCCGGCACTGCTGACGGCGGAGGCGGCGCTGTGCGGTGCGGGGCTGCTCGCTGTCGACGTCGAGGGGAGGAGAGAGGAGGGAGGAGCCGGGGAGAGGCGGGGACGGCATGGCGGCGGCGCAGGGGCGTCGGCTGTGCTCGGGGAGGGGTCGCCGGAGGTGGGGGTGGCCGAAGTCGGGGTCGGCCGGAGGTTTAGGGTTCAGGTGTGGTGGGGATTAGGGAGGAGAGGGAATTTATAGGGGAGCTAGGCGGAGGAGGGGCCGAGCGAGGCGGTGATCGAGGCGGAGCTCGCGGGGGTCGTGGGGCGAGGCCGGTCAGCGCGGAGCGAGGCGGGCGGAGCGGCGCCGGACGCGGGCGCCGCCGGAGAACGCGGGGGGGGGGGGGGGCTGGGGTTCGTGGGTGAGAGAGAGAGGGGCCGGGTCGGGTCGGGTTCGGGCGGGCGGATCCGACCCGACCCGCTAGGCAGGGTCTGGGCCGGGTGATTTGGGGCTGGGCCGGGCCGAATGGGCCGCGGGCTGGGTTTAATTTAAAAATAATAATAATAATAATAATAATAATAATAATAATAATAATAATAATAATAATAATAATAATAATAATAATAATATCCAGTAATTATTTAATAAATAATTAAATAATTAAATAAATAAATTTAGGTGTTTTAAAAATAGGTCCGGGGCCCAATAAATTCCAGAAAAATTGTCCTAAGTCCAGTTTTTCATTTTACACTCAAAAATATTATTTTCATAATATTTTAATATCATTTATTATCAATTAAAAATCATTTAATAATTAAAATCTTGTTTTTAATTTACAGAAAATTTCCAGAAAATTTCAGAAAATTGTGAAAAATCCAGTTTTGAAAATTTTGAAAAATCAGGGGGTTTACAGTATAGTCGTTTTGTAGTGGATTTGTTTCCATCCGACTATCAGACTTGATACTCATCTTTGATATTCAGATATTATTCAGCTCTTTATTCCTACTTATTATTTGTGCTGTGGATGAGATATAGATTGTGTGTGACTTGTTGTGACAGTATATTACCACTGGTGGATTGAATATTCATGAACAGCGTACGTATGTATACGGTTTTCATATATTGGAGTTCATATACATACGGCTGGGCGTGTTACGTATTCCTAGTCCTACGTATTTTGGGACTGAGGCGTGACACATTGCCACGTGGCCTGGTCCCGTGTATTTTGGGACTGGGGCTTGACACAAACCCTAACAGCCGTATATCTCTTAATTCAGAGATAAATCCCACGGATAAGGGTGGTTAATAACCATTATCTCCAAATCTCCGAAAATAAGGAGCGGTTTAAACACAATATTCACTCAAACAACCAATTAACGCCAAATTATTTGATGAAGAACATCAAAATTTTTGTATAGAAATGCAGTAACAGTTCTGTTCTGTATGGAAGCCCCATACAATTTTGTGCCATTTCGAAGTGGAAAATGTGAGAAAACTCGCGCAAAAAGGGTACAACTTCGTGCAAAAGTGCCATCTTGTCACGTTGTTCCAACGCAGAAACAACAAGGAAACTCACGCAGAAACGGTGCAACTTCACGCAAAAGCGTCATCTCGAGCCCGATGCAAAGTGTAAAGTGCGCCATCAAAGCACCACTTTGTGCCTTTCTTCCGAGTCTGAATCCGAGTCGCTAAGCCTCTTCAGAGCTTAGTTCCTAAGAAAAGTTCCAAAGAATAAGTGACAAAAAAATTGTTTTCATGATGTCTTGATCATTATACTCTAGAAAAATACTCCACAATCTCAACTAGGGGTGAGGATTATTCGGTTTCAGACAAAAAATTGATCTGAACCAAACAAAATAAGAGATTCGGTTCGATTTGAAAAAAAATCGTTTCAGTTTAAAAAATACTATATTGGGATTAAATGATATCATTAAATTGTATTTATGGTGATTAGCTATATATGGTGATTGGCTGGCTATATATGGTGATTGGGGTATTGGGATTAAATTGTATTTATGGTGATTGGCCATGTGACTTAGGCCCCAAGTTGATATGTTGATGTATATATATGTAATATCTTGATGAATGAAAGACCTAAAATATTATCTCCTATCACTTCTTCCCATGAGAGCCTGACGGCTAGGGCATATTTTCTTCGAGCGACGACAGTAGCGGTATTTCGAGCGGCGACGACGACACGACGAGCAACGACAGCGGCGGAACTTCTACCCCGGTGGCATCGTGGATCGATCACACATTTCCGTATTACCTTGGTTCTAATGACAATCTGGGTAATACAATTACAAAAGTAGTGTTTCGTGGAGAGAATTATGAGGAATGGTTAAGAACTATTCGGCTTTCTCTACGGGCTCGACGAAAATTTGGGTTTGTTGATGGGTCTATCAATAAACCTTTGGAGAATGATCAATTAGAGGATTGCTATTGCGTTCAATCGATGCTTGTGCAGTGGTGGTCGAGATCTATTCGGCTTTCTCTACGGGCTCGACAAAAATTTGGGTTTGTTGATAGGTCTATCAATAAACCTTCGGAGAAGGATCAATTGGAGGATTGGTATTGCGTCCAATCGATGCTTGTGTAGTGGATTTTGCATACTATCGATGCTTCGGTGAAGAAGACAATACCATACTTTGAGGAGGCAAAACCACTGTGGGATTCGCTCAATGTCCGATTTAGCGGACATGCGGCTGGTGGTGGACGTGGACGGGGTGCAAAAGTGCTTACGACGGTGGCAGGATGTGGCTTCTTTGATGCACAGCCGTAGATGACAGATGATGGTGCATGCGGTGGATGTTTTCACCAAAGCTTTGGACAAACGGCAAATTGAGTTTCTTTTGCGCAAGTTGGACATTTGTGACTTGCATGCTCCAACTTGAGAGGAGGTATTGGGATTAAATTGTATCATTAAATTATATTTATGGTGATTAGCTATATATGGTGATTGGGGTATTGTGATTAAATTGTATTAAATTATATTTATGGTGATTGGCCATGTGACTTAGGCCCCAAGTTAATATGTGGATGTATATATATGTAATATCATGATGAATGAAAGACAGAATATTATCTCATATCACATCTTCACATACTAATATTTCTTATTCGGTTTTGGATTTCGGTTTCGGTCCAAAACCGAAAATCGAATAAGAATTATGGAGAAATACCCCCAATTCTATACATATTTTGTGATTAAAAAATATGTATATTTTAAGAACACCATTTCTATGTTTTTTTTTTGAACTTCAACTTTGATAATTTAATAACTAGTCCACCTTTGAGAAATTTTAAAATATAACAAATATGTGTATAAAAATTATAATTTTTAATGTAATTTAACAACGATTTCAATATACGAGAGATCCATGCTTCCATTGCTTCTTACACTTGTAGAAGAAGGCTTCTGGTCTGCTCCGTTAGGTTGAGATCGTTACCGAGAGTTGTCGATGAGCATCCTTTGCTTGGTGATTGAGTCCTAGTTAGGGTTGTGAGTTTCTATAACAATCTCTATTGTAATATTTTATTTTTTTATTGAGAAGTGTAAGAATGGACTTTGGAACAATTTTCAACCTTATATTATAATTTTTTTATGTCAAGAATATTGAGAAATGCAAACCTTAGAAACTACCTCCTACAATTCCAGTTAGATAATTTTTTTTTTTTTTTTTTTATTTATTTATTTTTTGCAAGCAATTCTCAATTAAATAATTTTTTTTTTCTTCACATTCACCATTATTACTTTTATTATTATTTTGTAAGATGGGTCAAAAGATAAATATGTAAACCTAAGAAATTATCTTGCAATTACAACTAGATAAATTCTTTCTTTCTTTCTTTTTTTGCAAGCAATTCTCAATTAAATGATTTTTTTTCTTCACATCCATTATTATTATTATTATTATTGTTATTGTTATTATTATTATTATTATTATTATTATTATGTAAGATGAGCCGAGAGTCGCGAGACATCTCACCAACACCGCCATCTCCCAAAGGCCAAAGCCTAGGATCGTTTACCAGTTTGTACAGTCTCTTTCTCTCTTATTTTTATTTGAGAAAATTTTAGTTACATTTCACTTTATCCTAGACCTTTTCCAGAAGCATCACTATATATAGCGAATCCTCCAGTTACAGATGATAGGATCAGAATAAGGGCAGTAGTCAGTCTTTTCTTCAATTCTTCAAAAGCATGTTGGCAATCATCAGTCCATATAAATTCTTCATTTTTTTTGTTAATTCTATATAGATTCTGAGATACTGAAACTGCTCCTGGCACTAAGTCAATAGAAAATTTAACTTCTCGATCTGGGGGTGCACCTCACTGCTTTATCATAATATACAACATCTTTCACTTCTGTCAAAAACTACCGTTAATTTTTGACCGAAATACTCATTTCCTCTTTCCAGGTTGAGGACGGAGGCTGGTATCTCCTCAGTCTGGAAAGAGGAAAAGAATATTTTGGTCAAAAATTAACTTTCGTTTATCGTTAATTTTTGACAAAAATAAGAAAAATTATACATTATAATAAAACAGTAAAAAATATCTTGAATTATTATGATAAATAAAATAGAGTGCACTAAACATTTTTTTTATTTATTTTTTATTTTGTTCTTTTTTTGCTTGCTTCCTTCCGAGGCTAAAACACCGACCGAACCCACCAATCAATATAAATATTTATTTATAAATATTATTTCTTCTTATATCTCATCTCATCCCATCCATTTAGCCCCAAAATAGCAACAACAATCTAACCTCATCTCCCTTCTTTCTCTCTTTCTTCTCCTTCTCCGTTTGCAATTCTCTCTCCTCTCTTACTTTGTTGGGTTTTGTAGATTCTGCTAATTCCTTGGGAGAAATTTGGGGATTTTGGGAAGGATCGAGTTTATATCTGCCTTATTATTTTTGAGGTTAGAATTCTATTCTATTTCTATTATTGCTTTGAGTTAGGGTTAAATAGATGGAGATTCCTCTATTGATCAAACTGTTTTTCTATTACTGTTGTTGTTTGTTTGTTTGTTTGTTTGTTTGTTTGTTTGTTTATGTGTTGATTGTTAGAAAGTGAGGGTTTTCCAGATGACTGAGGGTAGATTGTTAATTGTATATCAATAGGTGATGACGATGGATGAGAAAGTTTCATATATATATATTGGGACAACTTTTTTGTGAATATCTGTTTGTGATGAGTCTGGATACATTTGATTTGAGGAAACTGAATATTATTGCTGCTTGCATTGACTTTTCTTCTCTATTTGTTGTATTACTACTTTGTGTTTTCCTTCTTGTTTGTTTAGCAAGAATAATGAAATGTTGAGATAGGAAAACAAAGGATTTGTTCCAGCAAAATCTCGTTTTGCTAGTGTCTTCTATGTTGTAAGTTACTAATTTGTGTTAAGTGATGAAGAAAAGAGTTATGTTAACCATCTATAAGAATAGAAGGCTGACACACTCCTTCCTTCCTTTGACATTCTCTTTGGTATGAGCTAGTTAGTAATCACGTTCTGAAATATGCCCCTTGTGCATCTACTTTCAAGTTTCCTTAGGGTCTGCTTCAAGTTTCCTTAGGGTCTGCTTGTTGGCAACGGTGTTTTCACCGATTTTGGGGAGTTTTTGAGCCGGCCGTTTATGAAGTATTTAAAAAACCTATGAACTGTTTTTGGTCGGCTCAACCCCCCTCCTCCTCAAAACCGGTATAGTGTAATTTTGATTGTCTTTATAAACACCCTAAATCAGTGGATATTGAGAGTTTTTATTATTTTATTCCTTTATATCCTCACAAAAAAATAAAAAATAAAAAAATTATAGCTACTAGTACCCTACCATATTCTCTTTCTCATCTTTGTTTCTCTTCTACTACCTTCGAACTACGGCTAATTCGGCCGATGAGTTTTTAAAATATTGTTTTTCGATAGTCTCTCCTGTCTTCATGCAGAAGATCATTCTTATAAATCCTTAATTCATCTATATTACTGATTTCATGGCAAACTCATCTAGATTGTTATAAATAACGAGTTTGTCATGAGGTTGCCGGTCGAGTTGTCTTTTCATGATTTGGACTTAAGAGTTATTTAATATGCAGGTAACTTAAATACCAACAATTGTTCTTAGTAATATGAACCTGTCTTCATCTGCTTGCAACATAGTTTCCTCCACCAAACACAATATCTTACTTGACATTCTCCTTATAGAATAAAAGGTTAAGGTCGTATCACCGGTTATCACACCAATTTAAGCTTATATATGGCTCTATATCAGCATAAGCAATGTATACTTTTGGTTTTAGCAAATAAGCAATATGCCAAGTTTTAACCTTGTTTTCTACCAAAGGTAGCTTCTTCATTCTTGAAATACATTATACAATTGTCGATACAAAACACAACCAAATAAAAAATAGTACATAAAAGAATTTAACATATATATGCAATTGGACCTTCTCTTTTTTCTGAGAAGGTGAATAATATCCCAACTAGACTTGTAACAAGAAAGTGCAAAGAATAGACCCGCTAAATTTTTCACTGTAGCGACTGAAGATCCATTCACAAAATCGATTTTCTATAACAAATGCTCACGATATGCAGAAATCAAGTATTGCATTGCTACACACACTTCCAATATAATTAAGTAGTGGAGGCGATGCACAAAAACTTCCTCTTCATGCAGCTTTCACAAATTCTATTTAGTTATGCCGAAGTCGAACACTGTATGATACACACCCATAAAGATATTTCTAAGAATCCTGCATCAAGCAGACTTCGACATCAGAAATGAAACTTTGGAAGAGCTTTTGTTTATATATGGGCATATAGATAATTTATTCTTTTAAATTTTCTTTTCCAGAACCGGAACCGCTTGTTAATAAATTACCAAGCTTTGGTTGGACCGGTTTAAATGCCAATATTTAAAACCACAAAAAATCGGACCCCTCATAACCGCTTATAACCGATACTCTAAAATACCTCACTCGTTACCCCAACAATTGCCAAGTAGACCCTTAGGGTCCATTACGTTTCTTAGCTAATAATTTTTGATACTGGAAGCCTGATATTGGCTTATCAACTTGTTATAGGCTCCCTTGTTATATATATATGGAAAATTCTTAAATAGAAACTTTGTATCGATACAAGCAAAATCTGAACCATTGATTGTTGATCAAATGGTTCATATTAGAAGGACTTTCTTGTACGTTCACAATTTTACAATGCAATTGTATGGGATGTATCTATACAATGCTTGTATTGTAGAAGGACCATATATATATATATATATATATATATATATATATATATATATTGTTGGTTTTTTCTTTCTAGTCGGATTTTGTTCATTTTTGTTCAATTTTCCATCAAGACACATTTTGTATCCTCCATCTTTCGGCATACTACTAAATCATCTTAGCATTCCTATTTTAGCTACAATCAATTTATGGATATGTTTTGTTATTGCCCTACACTACGATCTGTAGAGTAGCATCTTGCGATAACAAAACACTTAATAAGTACTTATTTATTTTTTAATTTTATAAACACTCCTGAATCTCTCCATCAGTCCATCATGATATTGTCTTATCCTCATACAAAAGACTTCACTCATGTATCTATTGTCCATTAATATGGACTCCCCCTCATCTCTTTTGGACTTCTGGTTGAAGTTACATTTCTTATAGACAGTTTTGTCCCACTCATTTTAAGGTTCTTAGACCTAAAACAGTTTCTCTCTTACAATTTTCGTTTAGACGCTAATCCTTCTCTACTCATCAACCAACTTGCAAGATAATATATCATATCACGTTGAACCTTATCGTCATAATCATGGCAAGTAGACATGATATTCATAAGAAGGCTGGACGAATTATTTTATATAATATTGTTTTCCATTGTAGATAATGAATCACCAGCTACAGTTGTTGATTAGTCATAACCATGTTCTGAAAGCAATTTAACTAGGGCATTGTATTGTTTCTATTTTTCATTTATGTTGAATCATGTTTGTTTCCTTTTTAATTATGATTCTGAGATGTTTTGTATTGGATACCTTCCTCTAGCGTTTGTTTCAAACACATGTTGTTCGACCTTTAAAATTTGGAATATAAATTTCTATTAGAGTTGAAAGTTTCTCTTTGAAATCTTCTGCAGGAAACCTGTTCCACGCATATCTTTACAAAAAGATCAGCTTGTGTGTAGTAAAACATATATGGGTTAATTGTGACATTTCATGGGAGGTGTAGACACTGATGAACCACCCTCAAAACGTGTGAAAGCATCCTCAGTAGAATCAGGAGTCCTCTCTGGTATTTCAACTCCTTCAGAGTCTACTATTCCTTTGGGAGGAACAATGGCCAGACCATTATCGTCCCAAGGGAATGAAGAAATGATTGGTACAAGCGGAGTTATTAAGAAGGTGGAGTTTGTTAGGATTCTTACAAAAGCTCTTTATTCGTTGGGTTATGAGAAAAGTGGAGCAATTCTGGAGGAAGAGTCTGGAATACATTTGCATTCACCCGCAGTGAATCTCTTTAGGAAGCAAGTGCTTGACGGAAATTGGGATGAAAGTGTAGTTACTTTGCATGGAATAGGTCTCCAAGATGACAATGTTCTCAAGTCTGCAGCTTTTTTGATCTTGGAGCAGAAGTTCTTTGAACTTTTGGAGCAAGATAGGGTCATGGATGCATTGAAGACACTGAGAAATGAGATTACTCTTCTTAGCATAAACAAGAAGCGGTTGCATGAGCTTTGCAGATGTGTTGTCTCTCCTTCACAGCGTGTCTTACATGGTTTCAACAATGTGGGAGTAGGTACTTCGAATTCACGACTAAAGCTTCTGGAAGAATTACAGAAACTGCTTCCTCCCACAGTGATCGTGCCAGAGAGAAGGCTAGAGCATTTGGTGGAACAGGCTCTTACTGTGCAGCGGGAAGCTTGTTATTTCCATAATTCTTTGGATAAATTGTCTTTATATACTGATCATGAATGTGGAAAGGACCAGATTCCTTCTAGAACAGCTCAGGTCAGACTTATAATTTTTTGCTTTTATGACTCCTCTATATTTTTTTTATCGTTATTTCTTCTCTTCTAAAATTTCCTCACCAGGTAGTTTTGAACACCATGGTCCATAATTTGGCTCTGAGTCTATGTTTTAGAACCCTTATACAAAATCCCCCTTATACAACATTCACTCATTAATTGGTTTCAATTCTAAATCACCTAGGCTCCTATAATTATTTAGGGGAGATCCTATCTTTATATTAGTTTATATGGGAATTATAAGGACAAAACATGGAACATAGTGCTGCAGGACAGTCATTTGCGAGGGATTTATATTTCTTTATCTGTTTGGACCATGGTTTAAAATACCAACCGTAACTGATAGGAATAGTGTTAGGTTGAGACTCAGTTATTGAGAAAATCTTGGATATGGGCAAGATTCTTTAAAATTAGGTAAGTTCAGTTATTCAAAACGTATTACATTAAATAACAATCAAATAACATATAAATTATAAGGATCGAAAAAGTCTTCCATTGACACTCTTCGATGTCCTGGTTGCTACCTTACTCTATGACTCCTATTTTGCTCTCTGGTGCTCTAATAACTAACTTCAGTAATGCTTTATTGATTATTGAATCTCATAGTCCTTAACAAAGCAATTCTTTTCCACTACATCATCCTTATAGTGAACTAATAGTAATAATGGTCATGAACCAAGAAACCCTCTTTTGTGTTAAACATCCATACACAAACCATACTGATGCTTTAATCAGTATCAGTAATCTCAATAATTTGAAAAGAGAGCATAGATCTTCAAGATCTGGTTTACATATCTCCGAAAACTATTAGAGAAGACTTTAGCTTTAGTGCCTCCTCCAATATTCGTCCCATTATGCTTGTTTGCTCCAATCAGTGGATGTGAACGAAGGAGCCAACTTCTTTATCTTCTCTACAAGTCAAGCCAGACGCTCACTTAGTTCCTTCGGTTAGTATAGTCGCATATAAGTGCAAATCTCATGTTGTGTGTATAGTGAATGTAGTGGGGCCTCTAGGCTCTAGCTTTGCTAGTCACCATCTTTCATTCAGCTACCTTCCCAATTCCAAACATAAGATCCAATGTGTAGATTGCATAATTACTAATAATTACATCTGTTGCACTTTTATCTTTTATCTTTTGGCATCATGTTAGAGAAATGGCTATTGCTAACTACCTAAACAACATAATCCTCTCTAACTTAGTGCATTTTAGCCCAATCAAATATGCCCCGTATGCCTTATTGCCTTTACTTCCATAAACGTGCAAGTTCATAATTCTTGTATCCTATCAGTCCAGAGCACATTCGCACCTTGCGTGAGTCTTTAGTCCCCATTATGTGGCCCTCATACTTCGTCAGACAAGGCACTTTAAGTTGGCACTGGCTTGACTATCTCATTGACAATACTTCCTAATAATAACCTCCCAAAGTAAATTGCAGAAAAGGATATGCTTGCTGTATAATCCATATAACAAGATGCAAATGAGCATTCATTGCATCTGTTCTGCTCAACTTCATTTATTCTTCTCTTCCATTGGTCAAAGGTTAGGATCAGTATTTGAAATGATTCCTTGGCAATTAATTAATTGGTAAACCAACCATGGATTGATTGCACGGTGAAAAGCATTTAATATAAAATTGATTAAGATGTATCACATTGCCAACTCTATATTGTCCAAACTAATGACATATTTTAGAAGCTAAGCCGCTTGCAATTGCGATCCTCAAATTTATCTCAATTTCACCGAAGGCTTGTGGTATGGTCTCCTTTCATCAAACATTATTGACCTCTTTCCTCCTAATCTTTTTTGACCCATTAAGTCAGGTTGTGCAAATGAAACTCTCCTCGTCTTTTTTATTTCTTTTAGTACCTCCACCAGTCCAAGCAACAAGATGCTTGAAACATTGATTTTTTTCCACCATGACTAGTAAGATTGCATTTTGCATAGATCTATAATGAATAATCCCCTTCCCAACAAATATGTCATAATTACATCCAACATCACGTAGTTATGTGAGTTCAAGGGGACATCTTAGGTGCTCTCCATGGATCAACTACCAAAAAAGCAACAAAAAAGGTTAGGTGAAGAATGTCAAAGTCCCAGCTGCTAGACCAAAACTCGAGAGTGTTGGTGAGAGTAGAGGGATACTATTTATATTATCCTAACATGTGGTCCCTGCAAGTCGAAGGTCGATTTCATGGTCTGAGAGTTGGATTCAAGCAATTATGTAGTTTTTTGGAAATTCACTTTCAAATGCACGCCATAGTTGATTCAGAACTTGGTTGCTCTTGATACCATGTTAAAGTTTCAGCTAATACACAAAACCCTAGAGTGTTGGTGAGGGTTGAGGGATAATATTATTATTCTGAAAAGGGAGGAAAATCAAAATAATAGAATAGTACTGAAGGAAGCAAAATCCAATTCATTTTTAGATAGTATAGATCTGGCAACACCCATCATGTTACCGATGGTTGCCTGGGCACCGTAGTGCCCTCTACATGGCATCAATGCTTCAGGTACAAGATGCTCGAAGGTGATGTAATTCCAAGAGGTTCTCTGCAAATATGCAGATATACCAAGTACGAAGTTGCGAAAGCTTGCTCCTACACCTGCATAACGAATGGGTTTCTCGGAGAAATGAAATAAGAAAAGTTTCATTGCTGAATGACTTGTCTGAAAACACTATTCTACGTCAAAATTTAGCCTACTTGGGAATAGAGCGGGGAAGCCCAATGTTTTTTGGTGAATAAAGGTAAATAGGAGCGCATGAGTAAAGGTCTCAATGGGGAAGTCCTAGGTACTACGAGGAGACAAGGTAGAAAAGAGGAAATAGGGGGTGTTTAGAGTTGTTAATCATTGACCACGTTATTTGATCTGTCGGGTTGTTGGGTTAAACCTGTTGGATAGATGTGGTTTAGACAATTATAAGAATCAGACCTGGATTATTGATATTGTGCAAGTAATCAACATTTCGCATCGGGGACCTGATTACATATATCTTGCTCAGACCTAGGCTATAGTTATTTTTTCCTAGGCTATATATATAAAAGAAAGCTTCATAAAAGGGACTGACAAAATTATTTATGACTTGCTCTAACATCAAACCTCCATTTTGGTGCCAAATACCTATCCAAGGTAGCTATGGACGTGAAAGGGACATGCCATAAAACCTAGGCAACTACTTGTTAGGGTTGGTAGAACTACCTTTTGGCTATGTGGTGTAAGCTTATGCAACCACAACAACGAAGCCTTTGTCCCAGAGTTTCTGGGGTGGCTTCTTGAATCCTGTTCTTCATTTCAACCCTATTAAAGACCATGTCCTCTTCAACACTAACAAAAAATCATATCCTTTGTAGTTTCAATCATGTTCGTCGAAGCCTAACCCCAGTGCCTGCGTGCTTTTAACTACTATTGTACTGCTCCTCTCTACGGGGTGCAACTATTAGTTGTGTTGCACATGTCCAAACCACCTAGACAATTTACTCTCATGTTGTGCTTAATTTGTGCCACCTACAACTTCGCACAAAGACCCTCATTTCTTATTCCATATTTTAATATATTAACAAGTATATATATATATATATATATATATATATATATATATATATATATATATATATATATATATATATACGCGCGCACGCATTGAAATTGTAAGTCAGCATCTATTGCCCAGCATAAACTCAGGTCTTTATTAGTGATAGCCGCTACCTGAATATCTCAGTTTATCTATTTAAGCACATACCGCGTCCACGGGGTCGAACCTTCTACCTGGTTCCCGAGTCTTTGAGAAATGTATACATCTGTAATGTTGCCCCAACTGGAACACATTTGATGCCCCTCTTGTAAGGCCATCTCCAATGGGGGTTTCTAACTTCTCTATTTCTATGGTAGAAATATTTTTAGAAAAAAACTTCTCCCAACCATGATTTCTATTCCAATTTTCATCCTATGTGGTGTTGATATAGGATGGAGAATTTCTTTGAGGGTTTCTACATGTAGAAACACTCGTAGAAATTCTTCCTCTCTCATAGCAATTAATATTGGACCATACATCATTAAATTGATCCTTTCACTTTGTGCCACGTAGGATAAAAATGGAGAACCATTGGAGAATGTTTTTTGGTGTGTACAATTTCTGTGTAGAAATTCTACCAACTATGATAGAAATTTTCTTAAAGTACAATGCCAAGTAGAATAGAAACTCAATTTTAGAAATCCCCATTGGAGATGGCCTAATAATACCAATCAGAATTGAGGTATCTTCACTAGCAGCTAACAAATCCTTACGATGGTGAATATTCGTATCAAACTCTTCTCATCACCAGGAGTGCTATTGTGACTTATAAGCAATCTTCACTTTCTTTCTGTACTTTCCTTTCCTCGGTTCTTTCTCAATCTCAAGCATCCTATTTGCTATCTTTGGCAGATCTTTTGTATTCTTGTTTTTTTTCCTATGGATCATTTTCATCCCGGTTGATCACCTCCAGCCCTTCCAGCGTCTTCCGTTGGTGAGAACTATCAAGCTGTCTTTTCCTTTTATGCCTTTGGGGGAATCTCTTGATGTTCCACCCTTAGAATTTCTGGTTCTTGGTCACTATTCCTGATTTGACTATTCTAATTTCTAAGTGGCACAACCGCTTGTCTATATAATATAGGCTAAAGCTTTCTCATGCTGTACTTGATACAAATCAGGAAGCACTTTCTGTGTACGAGGAAGCTCTGCAGCAACCAAAGAACTGGCCTATATTAGGGCCATCAACAAAATAGGTACCAGGAGGTGCAAGAAAACCTCTTGAAGAAGCTTTGAGAAACCTCACGAAGAAGCTTGCTGTTTATGATCTTAAGAAGCTCTCTTTCCATTAATTCCACACCCAACTCCCACAGAAAAAGAAACCAAATACATCTTATCAGCCTCCTTATATTTTTGCACTGCTGCTGCTTACAGTATTCTTTGTCATTTTGTTCACGCAACCCATATTTTAGTTGGCTGTGGAAGTTGGCTAGAGACCCATGCCCAACATCAAATTTGATGAGATTGCAATGCATAGAATAACGAAAACAGTGAATCAGATTCTTCAATAAGGAAGTTCATTATGGCCAAGGCACATAAGGTCATAAGGAATATAACTAGTTCTTGCTCAGTAAATTATTCATTTATATATAGGCAATTTATCCCACTAAGTGATACCTAAAAAATGTCATTACTTGTTGATCATGACAAGATGGTTATCATAGTCGAATGCGTATTGTTTGCTATATTTTGTCAAATTGATTTTAGAGAGTGATCTCTTGATACCCACCCAATATGGTCAATTACAAACAAGTGAGGTTTTACCTGAACACACTTCAGAAATTGGTGGATGTATGGGGCCTTATTGGGTTTATGTTTATCCATAATTATGGATGGTTAAGATTTTGGTTTGTTTGCTTAAAGCCTCAAGTTTAATGTGACAACTTTATAGAAGTGTTTCTTTTGCCTTCCTATATTCTCTCTTTTATGTTGTAAAAGCATGAATCATGATAATCGTGTTCACTCTCAGATGAAATGACCAAAACCTCTCAAACAGTTACTTAGAGTACTCTTAAACCAAAACTTCAAGAGAGGAACTGGCTATATATTAATATTATATTTTTCACATTTTTTTAAGTAGCAGCAGGTACAGTAAGGTATTGTTATAAATCTGTGTACTAATGCCCATGGATAATAGTTTGTGGACTATCATTATTGAAGAAACTGCACAATACTTCAAAATGTTTTACTCATCCGAACATTATATTTTCATTCAGTAAGATTGGGCTACCTGCTACACATCCTCTTCAGCATTCTCTTAGAAACATGCCAACTTTACATTTTTGTACTTGTATGAAACAGGTATTGCAAGGGCACAAGGATGAAGTATGGTACTTGCAGTTTTCAAATAATGGGAAATATCTTGCCTCTGCGTCGAAAGATAAATCTGCTATCATATGGGAGGTAACATTTTGTTATGGTTGTTAAGGGGTAGTTTTCTACTATTTTGCCAAGCCGCTTCTAATTTGTTCCTTTTTTCAGAATCTTGCTAATTGATTTCAGATTAGGCTCTTGATGCATAGTTGACTGTCCATGTTAAAACTGTCTGACTGTGGTTATAACTAATTTTACATCTACCTCGGTTCTAGCATATGCTCAATTGTTATGATCATTATATAGTTTTTTGTAATTAAACAAAGCAAGCTTTCTTTAATTTATTAAGATATGCTAGTATGACAACAATGGGGAATATAATGAGATATTGTCTTCCTTATCCTCGTAGGCATACACGAAGGGCCTTTACTAAATTGTTGTTTTTTGCAATAATTATGAATCAACATATTAGTCATATTCTGCCACGTCCCAATCTTCCGCAAATTCGATCGTCCCCGCTGAACGTGAATCGCCACGTTGCAGCGCTCCCGCAGGACAATCGTTCTCATCGGAACGTGATGCCGTGCGAGCCCGGAGTTGCGCTCGCACAAGACGATGACATCAAACGTCATGGATATCATCGAAACGACCAGTTGCAGCGAAAGTCAAGTATTGTGTACCAAGCACAGATCAGAGTATACGCAGCAAAGCTCTCGAAGGATCCAAATGAAGATGCCACAAAGGAGAATGCCACAAAGACGATGTAACTCTCTTGCTCTTTCTCTTGCCTACAAAGGTACTTACCGTTCCATACATCATGTCCCGTATATCCTAGATGAGCCACTACACCTGCGTACCTGAAAATAATGTCCACAAACATGGGTTAGTACACAGTCGTACCGGTGAGATGGGTAACCCTCTCGTCTAAACCGACACTAAGTAGATAGTGAATGTAAACAGTTATATGTTGATCTTTCTACTTGAATCCTAGATTCATTTCATGGCAGAGGCATGACATGTTAAGGAAAGCAGTAATGTAGTTTAAGAATGCAATTATTCAATTCAAACAAATATACTAGCAGTTATATCCAAACTCAAATAAAACTAAGCATACAAACTGTTCTACTCAAACCCGAAGCAAAGCGTGAACCTATCGAACCACATCGCACTCCAAGTCTTACTAATCCAATCATCGATGCGCATACTCTTGTCCGAGGCAAGGTGGCGCCGCCGCCTACACGAATGCACAATCTCAAACCGAACCAACTTTTATCTATATGAAGGTCACTGGCCAAGCCATAAAGGACTATCAAAGTGCATTTTGATTCGATCCAGCGTTGAGTAGCTAGTCCGTCTGGTGGTCTCGAACTGCCAGTACCGTGTCCAAAGCACGTTACCATTTATTTTCTCCATGGCCGAACTGTCCCGGTGTCCCAGAGTCTATCCCGTTCGAGGAAACCAAATCCTGTGCACAACAGGTTGTCCGTGATCAATGCAATACACCAACCAGGTAGGTATGACGAGAGAATCGAGCCTTCTCGTCCCACCAAACGATACTCGCCTCTATCCATCAAATTCACCATAGCCATTCTCCAACTATAGCCCAAGGCACTATTATCAAATTATCTCCATTTGCACCATACCGCTTCTCGACACAGTGTTCCGATTAGCTGCAACACCCCTCGTTCCAAAATCCAAATGCTCGGTGGCACAATGCCCTAACAATGACACAATGCCCTCTCTGATGCAGTTGTCCGGTTTCGAACCACAACTGCACGCTTTGCTTGACAAAGTGTCCAACTTGATACTCGTGTACGGATGTACGCTCGCTCGTCCGATGAAATATTTCGCTACTCCAACCAAGATGATCCACTCAAGCTCCAACTGCCCAAACATAAGTCCAACTCAAGCCACAAATTCTATCCATCCAAACGGCGCATACTCTATGCACGCCACAGTGCGTTGATTCCAATCTTTTAGTTCCAAGTGTCCAAGACATTACGTGTGTTCCATATTATTAGGTATGAAGCAGTAGTTGAGAAGGGACAGCCCACTCACCAATTCTGAATCCGCTAAGCACTCTGCCTTGCCGATACGGCCGATTCCTTGACTCCGTGGTCCGATGCGAAGTACGATCTACTCAATTGGTATGATCGTATGAGCAGGCCATGCTCTCCAAATCATCCGACTGATCGGACTAAGGAAAACATTATCGCTCCAAGTTCCGCTATCCATGCACTGCTCTGAACGAACACATGGTTCCATAGCACGACGTCCATGCCTTAGCCTGATGCGAGGCGATACTCTGATCCCACTGAACTCCGCACGCGATCTACACATGAAAACTAACTCGAATCAATACTTGCTCCCAAATCCAACAAATCGAAATTTAACCAACCATTGTCTCGTTTAATCCGACTCAACGTAATGCACCGTGCGGTTGCAGGACATTACGTATTCTGTGACTGGTAGAGTTATAACTGCACAGAGCAATTTGCAAGCTGGATCTCATTGGCAGCATTGGCTTGATAAATGGTTGAGTCGGATTCATTAATGAGCTGAGATTCAACATGGAAATGAACAACTTCCTTGAGCTGAGATTGGGCACAGGAAGCTTGACTCATGAGCTTGCGATCAAGCTCATCAAGTACTTGGCTCGGCTTGCCTTGGATTGACTTTACTAACTCGATCTGAGTCGGCTCGACTCAACTCAAGTTTTATGTATTTTTTCAAGAGATACCAGCCTAGTCCGCAAACCATAACTAAAATTCCTATTGATAGTTTTGATACAAAACAAGCCCAACCCCGACCTAATAGTCTTTTTACTCTATATTGCCCGAACAATACAACCATCCTGACTTGAGCTCGAGTTGAGCAGTTCATGAACTTCTCTGTGGTCAAGATGAGCTGCTTGCAAGCTTAGTTGAGCTCAAGCTTGAACGCAGTTTTCAAGCTCAAATTCAAATTTGAGCTCGGCTCTACAATTTAATGCTCGGGCTAGGTTTTGATGATTTCAAGCCATAATAAACAAGCCGTGCTTCAACATGCCAAATTCAACTTTTCTAGGCTCAATTGCAGCCTTAGTGGCTAAGGCAGGGCAACACACTAAGAATTTTGCTAGTTTTATATGTTTATTTTTTCGTAGAAATATCATGGATATCTATGTTGTTGAATCCCTTGAGACTGCACCAAAACTCTAGAGTGTTGAGGATGAGGGTTATATATTTATGTTATTCACCATGCCCCACATATCGAAGACCCATTTTATGTGTTGAGAGCTGGATTAATGCAGCGGTAATTTCCTGTAAAATCCAGTTAAAATGCACGCCGGAAAGATTGACCATGGGTTGCTCTGGCACCATGCTATGTTAACGTCCCTGCCATTACACCAACACTCTAGAATGTTTGTGAGGAATGAGGGTTATATATATTATTCAACATACATATATATAATAAATGAGTGTGCATCAATGTTCACTTTGGTAGAGCGTGAATTTTCCTTGTATCAGGTAACAGGTTCGAGTTCTGGCGGATTTCGTGTTTGATATTTTATTATATATCTGTTCGAATGTTATGAACATATCATCTATAGACCACTAATTGTGTTCCTTTACTACTATATCTTCATGTTTCCCCACAAGCAAACTTTTTTGGAGAGTTTCCCCACAAGCAAACTTTTTTAGACCACTATTCGTACTCATGCAACATAGGTAAATACCTTTGTACTTATTCGAAGAATGTCTGTGTCCGTACCTGTATTGTGTCCGTGCAACATAGGCTATCCCACTTGGCACATTATAGAAAGATTCCAATCACCTCAGTAGGCATACTCACTGTTGTAAAAGGAGGCCTAGGCAGCCGCCTAGGCGCTAGGCACCTGGTGCCCGTCCGATGGCTGCCTAGGCGCCTTCCTAGTCCCCCTCGACGACCGACTGCATGTTTTGGGGTTTTATGGACTCTTTTTTTTGTAATTTTCAGTAGGTTTTTTGGATTTTTAATTTTTTTTTTTTAACTACCTAGATCTAGGATGCGTCCGTCTAGGCGGGCTAGGCGCTAGGCGGCAGGTGCCCGCCCGACTAGCTCCTAGAGCTTTTCACAACCTTGGGCCGCATACTAGGCACATCAGGAGATTCTGTGGTGCATGTCATGTGCAAGTTTAAAAAAGCAACTGAAATTGATACTTATTTTTGACCATTTTGATTAATTTGAAAGGCCTAATACAAATCTGGCTAGAAATCAGGCTCGCCCCATAAGGTCCAGTTTTTGAGAGCAGTACTGTTTCAGCCAGTTTTGCAGAAACGGCCATCACATGTTTTCAGAATACCTCTGAAACCCTGGTGTAACTACCCATAGTTAGATTTATCCTTATCAATAGTTATATCAAAAGACACATCTTAATGTTTCACATAGTTTGAACTACCCATCACCTATTATTAAGAGTTCTGGACAATTTCTAACCATCTTAGTGGCTGGATTTTGTATCAGCAGTTTCATGAGAAGACTACAAGCACTAAACTTGTTTGCCTACTGCAGCTTTGTCATACATGAAAAAGCAAGCTCTCTGATCTGAATTGTGAGACTCTCAAATTAGTGTATGCATTCAAGTTAAGTCAGTAGAGTTATAGAGAAACATTCTATGTTGTTAGCATGGTACGATACATAATACGTATCTTACGTTACAATATGATATACTACCATTCATTATGTATCAGTTAATCTGATCCGATACATATAGATATAGGTTAATAGGTAGTATATGTTTTTCTACTTAAGTCGTGATGTGTACTTAAGAATCTGGATTCTGGAACTAGATAAACCTATAATGATGGAACAAATAAAAGATTTATGAGAAAATTATATTAAATCATGTTCTTGTATGAATTTAGAAATAGATTTCTAAATTCCTAGAATTATTGTATTATAAAATACACGATACAATATGCAATACACAACATGATACACAAGCAAATCGGTGAATGTATTGCTCACTGACTTATTACTGCTCTCAAAGTAATATTTTCTTAAAGTTCTTAGAAATTGTCTTCTGCCATGTAATTTGATTCGTCTAAATCACCATGAATTGTTGATTTTTTTGCTCAGTGAGCTTTTTCTTTACATTCTTATTGCACCATATACACTAGTAATTTAACATATCTGTGTCTTATCAAAAAGTTTATGGACAAAGCATCCTATTCTTATCCCTCTTCTGATTTCCCCCTATTTATTTCTGAGCTTTTATTATGTAATCTAATGTGAATCCTGATTGAAGCTAATCAGGGCTGTGATGTATGCTGTTCTTTCTTGTTAAACATTTGTAACTTGTTACAGAGTGCACACTGGAAATTTCTAGTATTTCACAAGCAGGCAATCATATCCACGAAACATTCTAGTAATATATCCCTTTTTGACCTTAAACATCTGTTACGTTTGCAGAGGACATAAGATTCTAGATTAAATCTATAAAAAAATCTAGTAAATATAAAAAATATGAAAAATGCAAATATAAGAAATATGTTGCATAATAGATAAATAGATCCACAAAACAAGTAGATTTTAACATATATCATGAAAAACAAGTCAACCGACTCAAAAATTAGAAGATAGTTGGATTACAAAATGTTAAAAAAAATTCAAAACATCGTTCTCATAAGACATCTTCGTCACTAGAACTTGAGAGAGGATTATCATTGGACTTATCCATGAAGATCATCATTGGAGTTATTGATGTATGGAATGTTGACGTTCGCTTTATCCTCCTCTTTCTCATCGGAAGGCAACACCTCTTCATTCTCTTTCAAGTTTACTACCTTTTTCTTTTTTCTCTTCTTCTTGTGGGAGATATCTCTTGGTCCTCTCTTCTTGTTTCTAGTAGTAGTACCACCTTCCTCTTTCTGATAGCAACCGGTATCTAGCCAATTTTTCCTCAGGAAGAGTTGGAGGTTCTTTTTTCGTGATCCACTCATCATCTAATTCTATGTCCAATAAACAGTCAGATTATAATGATTCTTTGTCCGATAAACATATTAGATCATAGTTTTTTTTTGAGACCCTCTCTTGTGTTTTATGCGGAGTGTGAGATTGTATTTCACGAATACAAGTGCATTCATCATCTTTTATTCCAACTTGTTTCTTCATTTAGAATGCGCGTAAAGAAAAAATCCAATTAGTTATACACTTCTACATTCTACTTTGAAAGTCCAATGGAATATTTATTTACCGCTTCAAAACTACTTCAATTGCGTTCGCAATAGGTTGCACTATATGTAAGATAAATGACTCTCACGACAAACCTTTGAAGTTCTGAACAAGTATCTCCATATCCATCCCACCATAGATCTAAATAGAAAATATACATATAGTATATAACATGAAAAGTACAAAAAATATTAAAAGAGGTAGGACTTACGAGTCAAAGCTCATCTTTCATGTCTCTCTTGCAATATTCCTCCAAAATGAACCATGTGTCGCATGAAACAAATCAAGTTGGGAAGATATTAAAATCCTCTCTTTTGTAATGGAAACCATCATCTCGATGTAATCATATCATCTCTTTTTTATCTCAACTTCACATTTGAAGTTATTCTCGTAGTGGATGGCCGGATTTAGGTAATACCCCGTCCCATATAGAGGCCTATACAATTATTTGTTCCACCTTGCATCAATGGTATAACATATAGGAGAGTATCTGCTCTCGATATTATTCAAATTCTTCGTAATGGTCTCTTAAGCTTGATCCATCTCATAGATATAGCTCATTGAAGGCTTATCTTCCCCATCAAGGACCCGAAGCACTTCCATAAGAGAAGTATACTTTGATCCCCTAACAAAATCATTAATCTCCCAATATAATGTACTCCATTGCATTCCCAACCGCTTTCTTTGCATATGAACTTTGAGTCCAAAGAGGATTAATAAACATACTTATACTCTCCTTTCAATTCATGTAACCTCTTGAGTGTAAAAAAAGTTAGTAGCAAACTGAGTGATGGTGAGACGTAACAAATTTATTCCTTTGTTGCCTTCTTCATCAAGTATAACATCCAAACATGATTCTAGACGTAGTTGGTAAGGTCCGGACATTCTCAATAGTAGAAGCTTGCGAAGGTAAATCTTCCACGTCTTTCAACATACAATTCAGTTAATGTGCGTATAGACCAAAATCATGTCTTCCTCTTCTTCATCAACATCTCACCCGCCTTTAGATAAGATATAACTCTATAAATTACCACTTGGACCACATTATCTTCCTCTACCTCCTCAACAACTGCATCAAGAAAGCAAAAATAGTGTCTCCAATATTGAAATATTGGACTTGTCAACCGACCGGAGAAAGTATGTCCCGCTTGGACAATTAGCCAAGGAGGCGGTTATGTATCTTCCTTCTAATCCTTTGTATATGCTTCCATATTTTTCACCTCCACCTTTAGGAATTTGTTATAATCTTGTGATATGTCAGAGGCTTTAGTCCCATTTCCGAAGCTTGCAGTTCCCTCCAACATAGCAGGTATATAGGGACTCTTCACAAGATGGAAAGGAAAAGCATGAACATAAAAGAATTTAGAGACTGCTTGACAAATCATATCCCTATCTTCTGCCTTCCAAACTCGCTTCAACGTGGCTTGTGTCATCCTCTTTTGTCCTCCTCCATGACATTATCGAGTTCCTTTTCCTTCGTTCCACTTCCACCAACAATGCCACCGCTTGCATCGTCAAAGTAATTTGGCCTCCAGATGTCATAATGCTCATTTGCTCTTTGTTTTTTCTCATTGTCATTGAAAATAAGAAGACACTTGAACAACTTGGTGACATCATTGGGAACTTCGTTGCATATTGCCATTCTTTGTTTGGATGGTGGTGCTTTATGCAGAACACCCCTCACCAATATCTAAGAGCCACGATACTTACATTGTAGATGTTTTCTATTGTTGCCCATAATCGTGCAATGCTCCCATGTCACATCATTCTTTCCCATCTTCTAAAACCAAAAAGAAAGAGAGCACAATTTAAAAACAAAAATATTTGATCCAAAATCAAAGAGAAGGAAAGAGAACACAATTTGAATATTACCTCCATCACGTGCTTCCCTAAACCGTAGAAGTCCATTGCAAGAAGCCAAAATGGATTCGAACTAATGAGGAGGAAGATTCTTTTTTTCTCAAAAGTATGATTTTCGAAGAGGAGAGGAGATTTTTTTTTTTATCTAATAGATCTAATCTAATAGAATATAAAGAGGAGATAGAAAAGTATATAAGAATCTAGAATTATCAAAAAACATCAATTAAAAAAATTAAAAGAACATACCTTGTTTGAGGTAGGGACCTGCTGAATCGAGATCGTACGATCCGGGTCGGATCTCGATTCATAATCTGGATCATATGATTTATGTGCAATCCGGACGCGGTCCGATCCAAACCTGGGATCCAGATCGTGGAGCCCACGAATTGGATCGGATCACACGATTCGGACAAGGTTATAATGACCGGTAGTTCCTAAAAAAGAAGAAACAACCTAAACATTGCAAATCGACGTGCCCCCAAATCAGGGACTTTTTGCATACATACCTTTCAAATACTCATTTTTACTTGTATACCCCTATAAAATTCTTAATTGCATGTATACCTTTAAAAAGATTTCCTTTTGCAATGGTACCCTTGTTAGAATAAATGTACATTTGTTGTATTTGTCAAAGGTTTGTGATAACTTAGCTTATCTAGAATTCTACTACTATTTCTGTTTGTGAAGAAAACATCAGAAACAAGCCAAAATAGGAAGAGAAGAAGAATGAACATAGTATCATTGTTAATAATCAATTTTGATTGCATAATCATACCAATAATATTGATAATACTATTTCAATCCATCATCGATCCTTACCTTGTATGTATCTTTAGTCTTAAACTCTTTTTAATCAAGAATGTACAAAAGTTTATGCCTACTCAAAACAAGGGCATCCATGCAAAAGAGTTACATTTGAAAGGTATGTTTACAATTAGAAGTTTAATAGGTATATATATGCAAAAAATCAACAAAAACATGTGTTTGCCCAGTTGAGCATCTTGTCACTTGTCCTGAGAAAAACATATTCCGATTGTATTTTAGGTACAAGATGGGCTTATCTCATTAAGGCACACACTAATTGGTCATCAGAAGCCAGTCCTGATGGTAGCATGGAGACCTGATGACCGTGAGCTTCTCACTTGCGGAATGGATGGAGTTGTCAAACGATGGAATGTCAGTTCTGGAGAATGCCTCAATGTGTACGAGAAAAATGGGTTCGGCTTGATCTCTTGTGGTTGGTTTCCGGATGGATATCACTTCTTTTCTGGTGTGACCGACAAGAGCATTTGCTTGTGGGATTTAGAAGGGAAGGAAGTTGAATGTTGGAAAGGGCAGAGAGAAATGAAGACTTCAGATATGGCTATTACTAAAGATGGGAAAAGGATCATAAGCTTGTCCAGAGATTCTGCAATTTTATTGCTTGACAGAGAAGCAAAGCTTGACAAGCTCATTGAAGAAGAACAAACAGTTACTTCATTCTCTCTGTCCGGCGATGATAATTTTTTGCTTGTAAATCTTGTGAATCAGGAAATTCATTTGTGGAGTATAGCTGACGAGCCTGTACTTGTTATGAGGTACAAAGGTCACAAGCGCAGCCGGTTTGTGATACGGTCATGTTTTGGAGGCTCGGATCAAGCTTTTATTGCTAGTGGAAGCGAAGATTCACAGGTAGCCTATGAAATTTGTTTTCTTTTCCTCTTTATGAGTCCAGATGTACTTTGTCTACATCCATTAGGATGAAGTCGATTAGATTCAAGGAAGCATGGGCATGAAAAGTTCAAAAAATCAATACCATATTCATCATGACCAACACATATCAGATGGCACATACTGGATGTGACACTTGACACAAAAACTCCTAAATACACCATGATACGGAAAAACATTGCTATCAATGTCCCCATATCCATGTCCATAATTTGTCATATTGGTGTCTTTGTAGCAAATCATACTTAATAAATATTATAATAAATTATTGCTTGGTTCACAGAAATCATCAAGTATCACTTGGAATCATTTTTCTCCTTTAGTAGCATGTTTTTGTCCATTGCATAATTAGTTTTCCTTGAGACTCGAGGTTTGGTTTTCTATGAGGCGGTGGAGATTATCAATAAAGTTCTGCATACTGTAAGTTGGTTCTAAGACCTTCACAGTTTTAAAACTTCGGGTCTGCATGAAATGTGTTAACCCATTTGCCATGCAACTCTTAGTTATATAGATGTATGGATGTTTCCTTTTGAAGTGAACCCTTGTGCAGAAATTTACTTATTAATTAGGTAGTTTTACCCAATTCTTACTCAACTTTGCGTTGGTCCTGTCATGCTTTTGAATGTAGTACATTTATTTCCCTGTTTAACAAATTTAACAAAATAACATTGAATCATGCAAGTGTACTTATTAAGATAGATTGGAATTTCTTTCTTTTAAGAATACGTTCGTATTTGATTCGGCTTTCTCTTGGATTCCGCCTGGCCAACATCGTCATGAGGTGAGTGATTCTTTCTTTTTTGACTAGAGGAGTGCTCTTTCTTTGATTCATAAGGAGGATAGAACCAAAATCCTTGGCGACTTCAAACTATGAATCGCTGCTTTCTTCTCACAGGTGTGGTAGTAACACCAAAGAAATAAGGAAGGAGGGGCAGGAATTACCCTCTTTTAAAAAAGTTTGTAAGAGTTTGGAAGTTGATCTTTTCCTAGTAATTATTTGGTTGCAACAAACAAGAATTTGAAAATGGATTCACTTAATAGAGAAACAGCTGGATTTTACTCAGACCTTGCATGAGCGGAAACCTCATGACATTGGGAAAGCCTTTAATTGATAGTATTACGATGCTAAATCTGAAATTGTGCTCCAACTAGACCTTTTTAGAAAGTATATGGAATAATCCAATCACTTTTGTGGGAAAGGAGAAGTTTAGGTTTCTCTTTTGAGAAAACATAGAAATTTCAGACCTCGACCCATTTGGGTAACACATCCAAGTTACATAACATAATTATGAGGGTATTTATATTGGTGCCAATCTCAGTTTTAGCTAAAATGCATCACTTCTAGAATGAATGCTATAAGCGAAACACTGCATGCTAATTTTAAGTTTTAAGTAATTTCTGTGTATTTTGAGCTTTATTGAAAAAAGAAATTCTTTGAAATGATTATGAAGGCTACTTGCTCAAAGCTATATTGGAGTAGAATGATGGACAACTAACAAATAACTCGGTAGTGATGTGATCTACATAATCATATATTTTACTTTAGGGGAGTCTATATATGAGCATCATCTTTTGGATCCTGGGCACTTTGCGGTTATTGTGTAACCTTTATATGTAATTGGTCCCAATAGAACTTTATACAATTTTCATCGTGGTGTTTGCGAGCCTTTACACCTAGGCAGAAAATGCTTGCTTTTTTGCTTTCTCTGCTTAAACTTGGGAGGTATTAGAATTCTTAATCAGATACATTAATTGCAAATCTGAGTTTATTAGCCTGTATTTGATTCTGTTATATATCAGATATTTTTGCCAAAGCTACGTATAGTTCTGTGAATCCTCTACTTCTCTTGGTTCTTGATAGTGTAAGTGTATTATTATCAGGTTTATATATGGCATAGAGGTACCGGGGATCTCATAGAAGCCCTTCCAGGTCATGCTGGGGCTGTAAACTGCGTCAGTTGGAATCCTGCTAATCCCCACATGCTTGCATCAGCCAGTGATGATCGCACAATTCGAATCTGGGGGCTGAAGTCTGTAAACAACAGATTGAAGCGGAAGGAAACCTACAGCAATGGAGTTATCCACCAGTGCAATGGGAATGGCAAATGCTTTTAACTAAAATCACACTGGAAGAAAAGTTGGCCAAATACATTTCCGTTATCAGTTCTTCATTGATTTTGTAAATTCTCATCCCATTACTTCTTTTGTTCTCCAAAAAGCCTGTAAAGATTATGGTTGACGTATGGCTATTAACCATTTAACTGTGGCTGTTTTTTGTTTCCTTTTGGTTAATCAGAGCCTATAGCTACAGGCATGGAGCATTACATTTGTGATTTTGTTTTGGTTGATATATGATCTTGGCCCCCCCATCCTAGTTGTGGGAGGAAATGGGGAAATATTGGCTATGCTAGGAGAGTCTGAAATTCTCTCATTATTCTGAGTTGTTCCCAAGAAAATGACTCCTTGACTGATGACTTCTCAATTTCTTAATGAGCAATTCAGGAACCAGTATTGGCCGGTTAGTTTTTACTCCTATCACAACTTACAGAGAAAACGCTGGAACTAGAATGTGCTCGTGGGTTGATGTATCCTTTTTCAGTTGTAGTCTCCGTTTTGCTATATTTTTGCTTAGTTATTCATTTTTTTCCACAAAATATTCTCAAGAACAGATTTTCATTCAGTGCTGGAATTATCTTTTAGTTATGAATTTATGGTTACTAGAAAGGAAACTATTGAAGGATCCATTTTGTTGTTGATTTGTTTGACGACACTATTGCATTCTCATTTACTTGATATGCTACCAAATGGAAATGAATCCCCTAATGCCAATGGAAAGATGGAAGAATGTTTTATATAAGACATGTGCATGAGATATTGAGCAGGCATCTCTCCTATTTGTATTGCATTAGGAGGCATGAGATATTGACATTAATGTCGCTAAACTGAAGAACCTTAGCATGAGGAACACGGTTTGCTTTGTGAATTCTGTTCATTAAGAGCTGGGTGTAATATCTGAACTATTCTTATGTTCGAGTAAAGTTTGTTTGGGGTCTTCTGAATCTGTTCTGTGGATCATGTCATGTTAGAGGAGAACTCGTCTGGTCGTGTGCTTTTACTGAATCATCCACAAGACGTTTTGTTGGATGCATTAGATGAAATCATCTTGATGGATCTTCGTCCTTGCTGACCTAAGATTACAATTCGACATTGCTAGCAACAATTTTTACAGAGATTGATCTCGATTTAAATTAGGGTTTATTGTTCAAATGGAAATTGAGCGGGGAAATGCAATTGAAAGAAAAATGCAATGCAATTCTTCACCCCTTTCTATAAATCTCCTGTCCTATTTGTAAGCTGGGGAATGAGTATCACTAAGGTACTCTGATACCTAGCTGTATGACCTGACAATGATGTATAGTGCTGACTTGGCAATGATGTATGGCTTGATTGACTGGGCATCCGGGTGTGTTGAGCTGGAAATTGGGTAACTAACTAAATTGCCAAGGTTCATAATACTGATATTATGTTGCTATGCTGCTAATACTGAGCCAAGCTGCTAGCCACGCACTAATACTATGCTTGGTACTAAGTTGCTAATACTGAGATCCTATCAATTCCCTGCTTGGTACTAAGCTGCTAATACTGGGATCCTATCAATCCCCCCCCCCCCTTTACAATGGCCTTGTCTCAAGGTCAAAATAGGGATAAGTTTTAACAAACTTCTCATAAGCTACCCATTGGGCCTGCTCCCTACCAGAATCTTTCCACTGTACCAACAAATCCATAGCAACATTATTCTTTCTTTGAACCAACCTTCTCTCCAAGGTCAATTCAGGTTCTAGCACCAATTCCTCTGTCTGAGTAGGAGTTCCCTATTCTATTGGACTTCAGTGTTGTAACCGGGGAAACATGGAATACTGGATGAATTTGTGATCCTCTAAGAAGGGAAAGCTCATAAGCAGCTGCACAAACTCTAGCAATGACTTGATACAGACCAAAATACTTAGGGGATAAGTCTTCTTTGTCCCACTGTAATCTGTCTGTAAGGTTGTAGCTTAAGGAACAACCAATCCCCTACTAGAAACTCCATGTCAGTCCTATGAGTATCAGCCAACGTCTTTATTCTGTCCTGGGAGAAATGAAGGTTGTCCTTTAAGAGTTGTATTGCATTATCTCTAGAGTTTAAGACCTTTGCAACATCTCTGTCTTGTGGTAAGTCTGGTACATAAGTGAGTAGATGTGGAGGAGCTCTACCATGCACTGCTTCAAAGGGTATGACCCTCGTAGTAGAGTGCCAATTGGTGTTGAACCAATACTCTGCCCAGGATAGGTATTTACTCCACTCATTTGGTTTATGCCCACAAAAACACCTCAAGTAGTTCAAAATACACCTATTGGCGACTTCAGTTTGTCCATCAGTTTGTGGGTGGTAGGTAGTGCTATACTTCAACTGTGTGCCTTGAATTTTAGTTCTCTCCCCAAAACTAGCTTGTGAAGATGGGATCCCTGTATGATACAACGGATTTAGGCATCCCATGGAGCTTGAAAACTTCATCCATGAATACATGAGCAACTATGACAGCTGTATAGTGATGGCCCCTGTCTGATACAACGGATTTAGGCATCCCATGGAGCTTGAAAACTTCATCCATGAATACATGAGCAACTATGACAGCTGTATAGGGATGGCACAGGGGAGAGAGATGTACATACTTGGTTAATCTATCAACCACAACCAGAATAGTGGTCTTGTGATCACTGTTAGGTACTCTCTCTCAGTGTAGTCAAATGCGCGCCTTGCCCCTAAGCGCAGGGGCAGCACCTTAGGGCACTCCAGGCGGGACGCAATTCTTAAGGCGCACCTAAGGCGCGCCTAGGCGCTCCTTTTTCGAGCGCATTGGAATAGCTAAGACGCGCCTAGGCGTGCCTTGAAAATCTTGTGAAAAAAATAACATGTTTAAACTTTTTGTTGAACTGCTGTACTTTTTTTTTACTGTTTTTTTTCTCACTCACTCAATTCAAAGTGATTGCAACCTAGACATGGGAGAATTTGAAGCACACATGTTTATCAATGTAAAAATCCGATGTGAATATATATATAGATGAAGGATCGACATCCCTGCAAATAGTGCATCCCCATCCATCCCCATGATTACATCCGTTAGATGTTCTTTAAGTCATCTAATCTTAACCATTGAGTTGAACCATTCAACTCAACGATTAAGATTAGATGACTTAAACAACATCCAACAGCTCCTATTTCGGAGATAGGCGGAGATGTAAAGATAGCGGGAATGTCGATCCTTCCTCATAATATATATATATATATATATATATATATATATATATATATATATATATATATATAATTTTTGCATCTCGTCTCGCGTCGCTCGGACGCGCGCCTTAAGTGCGCATTGCGCCTCGGACGATTTGGACCTTTTACGCCTCGAGTACGCCTTGCGCCTTTGACTACCTTGCTCTCTCTATAAAATCCATTGATATCTCTTCCAAAACCTTATCAGCCACAGGTAGGGGTTGCAACAATCCAGATGGAGATGTGTTCTCACTTTTGTAACTGACAAACTTCACAAGCCCTCACATACTCCTTAACTGATCTTTTTATGCCCCTCCAATATCAGACCTTTTTAGCCTCTGCAGGGTCTTCAACACTCCAGAATGTCCAGCCTGCAACTAATCATGGTGTTCTTTCAACATGGTAGTAGCAAAGTCAGACTTAGTGTAGTAGACCAATTCATTTCTCTTAGTATACTTATTAACATCTAGCAATCCTTGTTCCCATTTACTCTGCTGGTCTGCATAAAACTCTGAATGTCTCATTTGTTCTTGAAACTGTTGTAGCCAACCTGTTTAAACTATGGCGATAGCTGACAGTGAAGCATCCCCTCTTCTTGACAAGCTATCAGCAGCCTTGTTTTCCTTCCTTTCTTGTATTCTACCTTGTAGTTATAACCATGTAATTTTAAAACCTATTTTTATTGAGCTTCAGTGTACCTTTTGTTCAAGTAAGTATTCCAAGGACTTATGATCCGTCCTAATTATGAAATTCCTGTCCCACAAATATTGATTCCATTTTTTGTTGGCTAGCAGAATAGATAACATCTCCTTCTCATATGTGCAAAGAACCCTAACTCTTCCTTTCAGTCCCTAACTTAGGAATGCTATGAGCTTCACTTTTTGCATTAACACTACTACTATTCCTTCACCTGAGGCGTCACATTCCAGCACAAACTCTTTTGAAAAGTTAGACATGCTTCAACTTCTCAAAGGCTTTCTGTGCCTTGGCTCCCCCCACAGTAAGGCATTCTTTTTTAGTAATTCAGTTAGGGGTCTATATATCACATCATAGTTTTTGATAAATCTTGTTAAACGTATATTAGGTAGTGGGCTTTAGTCCCACATCGGATAGAATAATAGAGAGAAGGGGTCAGCCTCTCATATATATATGTAGTCTTTCTCATTTATGAAAATTATTTCATTATTCTAATTCTACATAGTATCAGAGCCATATCCACCCCCCTCCCCCCTCTCTCTCTCTCTCTCTCAATCTCTCTCTCTCTCTTTCTCAAAAAAAAAAAAAAAAAAAAACCTAACCCTAGTCGCTCCCGCTGCCGCCCGCCCCCCTACTCGCCGCAGCCGCCATCCTGCTGACTCATGCACCCCCCCGCTCCGCCAGCCCCCCCCACCTCCGCTACACCCCCCCCCCCCCGCCTCCGCACCCTCCTGGAACCTGCCACCCCTCGGCCCGCTATGCAACCCAAAACCCTCACCCTAACACACATCTGCGGCCGCCTCCCCTACTTCCTGTATAAACCCTAATTAAAAAAAAAAGTATATCGAAGCCATAGGGTAGACATTAATTTGTTTGCACAATCTATGTTCCTAGATTACGACTTCAGGAGCATATATCGAAGCCAGAGGGTAGACAATGATTTGTTTGCACAACCTATGTTCCTAGATTACGACTTCAGGAGTTAACAAAGAGTAGACAAGTTGATTGTTTACGTGGATCTTTGTTTCCTTCCTACCCCGATATCCGCATCAGGATCTACACAGAGAGTTACTTGGGTTACTTCTGTGTCCTGACGTGTGTGATTCTCATACGATCTTTTCATGTGTGTGTCGATTCTGGAAGCGCACTGAAAAAGTTGATGTGATTATTGGGGTTGGAAAGAATCAGCGACGGTCGAATCAAGAGCATTATGACAACCCTTGAGGCGGTTAGCAGTAATATCGGTGTTGGAAACGCATTGGCGGGACCAACGGGCACTGGCACGACGATCTCTTCGATTCGACTCGTCGATCGACGGTTAGACGGACCATACGGATACTCAACATGGCGGAAGAAGGTTGAGAAGACACTTCAGAGTATGCGGTTGTCCAAGCATCTGACTGACAGCCCTCCGAAGACGACTGATCCCACGTTTGAGTAGTGGGAGACGGATGATAGTTGACTGTTTATCCAAGTTGATGAACTCCATGGAACCATCGGTAAAGGACATGGTTCAAAATACCGACACAGTAAAGGAGCTATGAGATGTCCTAGCGACGACGTTTGATGGAAAACGCGACTTGTCTCGTATCTACGACTCGGTTGTCGGCGTCTACCGGGCAGAACATGGCGACAGGTCTCATAAGGACCACTTTCGGGCTTTTAAGGCTATGGTAGATGAAGTTGACCGTATATTATCTCTGACGACGGATATCAATGAAGCGATGGCTCAACGTGAGCAGCTTCATGTGATGGCATATCTTGCCTCTCTCCATCCTGATGCAGACTCAGCTCGCTCTCAGATCATTGCTGAAGCTGAGATTCCATCTCTAATGGAAGCTCATTTTTGTGTCCTACAGGCTGCAAAGGTCGTCGAGACCTCTCCAAGTGATGCTTCTGTTGATCGATCTGCTCTTGGTGCCGCTCGTACTGGATTTCGTGGTGGTCGTAGAATGGTGGCCGTGATGGTGGACGAGGCATTGACGGTCGTGATGGAGGTCGACTGCGCACATGCTTCAACTGTGGCCTACATGGTCATTTCCAGTGGCAATGTACTAAAGCTCATGTCGCCAACGTTACCTCAGATACTCCTGATCTTGGCGGTCGATCCGTCCAAATGACTGATGAAGCATATGCAGACTTTGTTGAGTTTCAAGCTCAATGTCGAGGTGAAGCTTCTACTTCTGTGTCCACCGTAGGGTACTCAGCGCATGTGTGGTACAGTCGAAACAGTGGATCCTTGATTCTGGTACGTCTGTTCACTTGACATACGACGAGGTATGATACGAAACTATGTACTGGTTGGACGTATGTCTAATATTACATGTGCCAATGGTGGTTCGCTGACAGTCCGTGGAAAATGATTTGCCCGTCTTTCTTGGGGACTGTCACTATATTCTGTACTACATACCTCTGGAAACTCATTCAACTTACTCTCAATTAGTCGGATTACTCGCGATATGCACTGCTCGGTAACATTCTTTCCTGATTGTTGTATTTTTCAGGACCTAACGACTAGACGGACTATCGGTAGGGGGCATGTGGCTGGAGGCTTGTATCTGTTTGACTGTCACTAACCCATTTCTAGGGCAGGATATTTTTTTATTTTTAATTTAGTAAATTGTGTATTGATCATAAATATTTGTATTAATATTTAATTAGATTCATGTATTTATTTTTATTGGTTGTTTTAGGGCTTTGGCTAGTCTGGACCCATGTCAGACCCTAGTGAACCTATGTCAGACCCAACCAACACCCTTGTCAGACTTATTTATTGGTTTAGAAATAGTTATTTATATTTTAATTAGTTGGTTGGAGTGATTAGAAATTAATTAGAGTGCATTTGGAACCCCAAACCCTAGTGTGAATGACTTAATTTAAGGGCATTTTGGTCTTTGTACCTAACCTTAATGCAAACCCTAACCCTATTTCTTGTCATGGCTGGCCCCTTCCCCTCCATTTCATTTCTTCCCACTTCATTTTCTTCCTCCATTCTCTTTCTTCACTTCTTCCATTTTCTTCTTCCATTTCAAGTAAGTTCTTCACCTTTCCTCTCTTCTTTTATTTATTTCTCTCATGAATACAAACCCTAACCTTTCATTTTCCCCTAACCTAGGTGTGTAGAGCTTAGAATTGGTGTTAGAGCTTGGTTTGGAGGCTTGGAGGCTTGGTGTGGTAGATTTGGGGCTTTTTGGAGACTTTGGCCTTGGGATTCCAACTCCTAAAAGGTAAACCCTAATTTTTTTTCTTGTGATTACTCTAATATAGTATAATTAGTAGTTTAGAACCTTCCTAGACCTTAGGGCTATCCATGGAAGAAAGTTGGAGCTTGTTTGGATGTGTTTGGAGACTTTGGCATAAGATTTTGTGTTAATTTTGGGTGAAATCCGATATTGGCCCAATTTTGGGTGTTGCCTTAGGTTAGACGGATCTAGGTAGACGTGCTTGGGTGTCTTGAGGGTAAGTATGTGTCCCCGTTCGGACACGTGAGATCGTGTCGCAGAGATTTGGGCGTTTCGGACGATTTGGAGGTTTTTTCGTCGTCGTGGGTTCCATATGCATGTAAAATTTTGTCACGAACCTAGAATCGGAGAGTTAGCATTTTGTGAGGTTCTAGACATCGATTAGAACTCGTGGGTAAATTTTGGATCGATTTCGAGTAAGTTTGGTGTGCATTTCACGAGGTATCGCGAGCCGCACACCAAGTGTTCGTCGAAATGACCAAATGGCCATTTCGACTTGGTTTCTAGGTTTCGGACTTGTGCGCGGGTTAGTTTAGCCTCGGGGAGTGTGTATTAGAGTTTTCGGGTTTTTATATATATATATATATATATATATATATATATGTATTTATAGGTTTATGGGTGTGTGTGGGTGAGTGTGCGTGTAGGTGGTTGTGTGTGTGTTTGAGTGTGGTCGTGTGTGTGTTTGTGTGTGTTAATATATATATATATATATATATATATATATATATATATATATATATATATATATATATATATATATATTGGTATTGGTATATGTATATATGCATGTGTGTAGTGTAGTGTGTGTGAGTGTAGTGTGTGTTAGTGTGTAGTGTGTGTGTGTGTGTGTGTGTATGTGTATATATATATATATATATATATATATATATATATATATATATATATATATATATGAGTATATGTATATATATGTGTAAGTGTGTGTT
>JAYESA010000006.1:242755161-242818015 GCA_036927795.1 Iris macrosiphon | reverse complement strand
TATATATATATTTAGCAAATTACCAAGGTAAGAAGACTCACTTACTTAAAGATGTTAATATTGTCAAAAAAAGAAAATTATAAATTGCGTGTGTACCGGTGTTGAGAGTTGCTCCACCGAAGGGGTCGACGAACCTGGGAATACTACGGAGGGTTGCTCCGGGTCGTATTTATAAACTGTTAAATTTTTGGAGACCGAAATACAAAGGAGACTCTGCCGAAATTTTTAAGAATTTCGGGAGTTAACCAAATTTTGATATCCGAAAATATTGCCGATATCCCTAACCCTAAACTTTAGTTGATATTTTGCGACAGACCACCGACAACTTTAATTGAATTAACTAGGGGACGATATCAAGAGTCCAGGACACATAGGACACGGACACGGACACAAGCACTCAACAAAATTTAAAATATTGATTCTTGATAATCTGCTCTGTATAAATAATGTTCCTGGAATTTGTGTTTTGATAACTTGACACATGCATCCTGGATTATGAATAAAACGAAAAACATGTATCTTGTTTTATTCTGGAAATGCATTTTTGCATAAATAATAGTAAACATAAAATACAGAGCAGAAACTTAATATAAGATAATAGAATAATGATTATTTGTAGATTTAGGCTAGAAAGCATTGGGCGGGGGAGAACAACATAAGTACCACCTACGAAATCCTGCAACATAATAACAATATATAGCTGATCAACAGTTAAGCTCTTTCGTAAGGCCTTACGAATTGAGTGTGTGAGGCTTAGCTCACTTTCATGTTTAAGCCCGAAAGAGGCAGGGCCGGATTATAACATCGTACCATCATGTTCAAGTCACATGTACCTGAATATAAATACACCTACTTCGATTCAAAACCATCGAATGGGTGAATTAAAGAATTAATTTAAGCCCATGAGGGCAGGGCCGGATTCTAAGCACCGTGCCACCAAGTGTAATCTCCGTATCCTGAAATTCTAGCTTAAATATTATTTTTAGGTTAATTTGGGACTAGTGGAATTTTTCCATAATTTTTAGTTAATTAAAAACTAGTAACACTAATTTTCTAGGACTTTCAAGAATTTATTTTAGATCCAAACTTAATTAAAAATATCCCAAACTTTTATTTTAGGTTCTAAATAATCAAATATATTTTCTGGAATTTTTTGGAATTTTTTTGATTATTTTTAGCATTTATTTTTAGTTAATTAGGGAAAACTGAATTAAAAACTAATTTCTGAAAAAAGAAAACCAATAATAATTAATATTCTGTCCAGTCAGCCAACATGGGGCCCACCCGTCAGCCTCCCGAAGCGAACTGGGCGGGGCCCGCCTGTCAGCGACCGCGGTGTGGGTGCGGGTGCAGCCGACCCCGAGCCGAGCCGAGTCCGAGTTCGACTCGGACTTAGCTGAGCCAAGCCGGGTCAAACCCGGACCGTCCAATTTGGGCGGGGCTGCTTGGATGCATGCCACGTGGCAGATTTCCGAGCCGCGGCTGCCCTCTCTCCTCTATATATATATGAGTTATTTAGGAATTCTAGGGTTTTTTCTTTGAGCCAAATTTTGGAGAATTGTCATCTAGGGTTCCTTCATTTTCCAGAAGCCATTACTCATAGCTCCGGACTCCAAACGAAGCCCAGTTTCTTGTGTTAGAACCGTATTGAGGTTATATTTCTAAATATATAAATTTATTTACTAAATTATGAGTATTAAATTCTAGAAAATTCGTAGAGCACAGCATGTCCAAAAATAGATGTGTCTCGGTGTTTTCGCGATTTCGGGAGAACCAGGCATCAGAATCATGAACAGTTTAAAGTTTCGAAAGCTAATGATGAGATAATTGACATATGTTTTTTCCAGAATTTAATTCAAAGTATTTATATACTGTTAATTCTGTAGAACTTCTAGGTTAGAAATTAACCACCGTTGCACAATAAAAAAATTGTATGTGCAATAATTTCCAAACAAAATTTGAATTCGGACGAGGCATAAATTCTAGCATATTTTTGATGCTGAAATCTACAGGAAATCATGCATGAAAGTTGAGTTTGTTTTGGTTGACTTTTTGGTTAACAGATCGCCTCGATTTGCGTGCCATGAGTCTCGAGTTGATAAAATTCAGTTCCTTTGGACAAAATTTAGGAATTAACCTAAAAATCAAAATAATAAGATTAAAATAAGATTTTAGAGTAATTATTCCAGAATTAAATAAATTATAATAAATTATCTTTTGACATGGTAAAATTGTAATACATAGGCTATTTGGACTGTGACTTGGATTCTGATTCATACCAGCAAAGGACCACAGGCGAGTACATTTTCTGATAGTTTCTTATCTATGATATCCTCTATGTTCATTGTATTTAGTGTAAATATCCATATTTCTTGACACGATGGTTACACGGATTGGTATATCCGGATCTCGTCATGAGATGTTATTTCTTGTATATGGTGTATCGTGTACAAGTCTTGTTTCATTGTTTATCTTGTGCATGTACATACACTGATTCTCGGGGAGACTTGCTACCTTCCTAGAGAATCCCGTGCCATAGCGTACCATGGTTGGATCTACTATACCAGTCGGGGTGGAGAGTATTTTAGTGTAGATATGTGATCATACCCTTAATGTACAAGTCTTGTTCTCATGTTAGTGTTGGTCATACACCGCACGTATGACTAGCCAGGCCCGTACTCGTATACAAGTTCCCAAGCCGGTCACATGTTAAAACTAGTACTCACACACTTAGTCATAGTATTCTTCTTCATTGACATATTGTTCCTTCCCGCATTTATTTACAGTATTTTCAGTATTTTCTTTATTGTATATCTTTCGTACATGTACATGCATCTTGTATATTTCTATCTATTTACTGCTACATAGTTTATATCATTGATGTAGAACTGCTGTTAGAGATGTACTTTGCTCCATCCTGACTGGAAATATTTTTCCAGACTACGCCTTAGAGGGCGGGTGTCCGACATTTTATGGATCACAGGGAGAGTAGCTGCTGACTTGGACCTTGTAGCCAGGTGTGATTCCGGGAGGTCTAGCCGGGATCAATAGTTATTTAGTTAGTTTATATTAGCAGTTTATGGTACCGGATTTGTCTCCGGCATAATTTGTTGAGACTTGGATATTATTGTTGAGTTAGATCATTCTATTTAGACTTGTGTTACAAATTTGGTTTGTTTATTTCTTCGATATCTTATCGTGCTTTAGCTATGTGATTGAGTATTGTTCATATTATATTGTGCTATCTGTGACTCTTTATGGAGTTGGATGCTCGTGTGACAATGATTAGATAGCATTGTGACCTAGACAGTGTTCTACCGTCGATGTTGCGGCGTAGGCTGGACGTACCCACGCACTCGTGCCCCAAAGTCCGGGTGCTGTAAACACCCTAAATTTTCAGAGATTTTTAAAATCAATTTTTGGAATTAATATGCAATTTTTCAGGAATTTACATAGGCCCTGTAGTGAGTTTGTAATTTTTAATTACCAATAAATAACATTAAAATGAAATGAAAATATGATTTTATGGTGTAAAATAGAAAACCGGACTTAGGGTAATTTTCTGGGATTTTATTGGGCCTCAGACCTATTTTTAAAAGCCTAATTATTTCTAATTAATTTAATTAATTAAATGATTTTTTTATTAAATTTACTGTTTTATTTTTATTATTTTTCTGTTTTTCTTGGGCCCGGCCAGACCCAGTGGGCCGAGCCCGTTGAACCCATCCCAGCCCAGCCTCACACCCCCTAGCGGGTCGGGCGGGTCCGCTCACCCGGAGCCCGCCGCCCGACCCGACCCGTTTCTTCATCCCCTCTCCCCTGTCACCCCACGACCGCCCGAAATCCCCGTCGCCCGCCGCGTTTTTCGGCCGGCCACGCCCTCCTCCACGTCGCCTCCCCCTCCGAACCCCTCGCCCACGACGCCCCGGCCAACCCTCACCCGAGCCCCCTATTTAAACCCGTCACCTCCGCCTCTCTTCCCCCCAAACCCGAACCCTAACCCTAACCACCCTACTCCGGCGACCGCCGTCCCCTCCCTAGCCGCCGACCACCACCCTCCAGCGCTCTCGGAGCTCCACCGTGAGCCGCCCCAGCGAGCACCCTCCCCGGCAGCCCTCTCCAGAACCTCCTCCGCCTCCTCCCCATCTCGGCCACCCTTGCCGAGCCGCCTCCGGCAACCCACTGCCAGCGCCGCCTACATCCCGAGCCACCCTCCTTCGCCGACCGTCGGCCAGTCCTCCAGCGCAGCCCCGGACACGCGGACACAGCCCAGCCCTAGGCCGGACACAGCGGGACACGAACTCGCGTGTCGGACACAGTTCAAAACCCGGTTTCTCGGGTCCCCTTCAGGTACTCGTAACTTGCACCTCGGATCTCTGTTTTCGATTCTGTAAATTTTTACGCGAAGCCTGTATGACCCTCTCGGTGCCCGGACAAACCGCTCGGGGCATCGCGTCCTGTGGTGATCGCACACCGCGATCCAAAAATAGGAAAAATCAGACCCTGTTTCACCCCGGAACTGAGTACGCCCCGCCAAACAGGACGACTTGGTCGCGTGCGGTCTTCACAGATACGTGCGCCTCGTCGATACGTACGTGTGGGATTTTGCGGAAGCTGATTCGGGTGTGCGTGCACACCGGAATCAATGCGTATCCGCGGACATCGCCCCGTATCCGCCTTTTCTGCATTTCACCCTAACTTCGTGCACACACGTCGGATCGAGACGAAACTTGTGCCATCGGACTCGTAGCGATACGCTGGTCCTGTGGGTCAAGTTTGGTCCGATTCTGAGAACGTTGACGAAATCGCGTGTCGTGGGCCCCACAGGCCCCGCTCGACGGACGATTTTGTGATCGGCTCATCGAAATTCAAATCTGAAAGTTCCGTTGGGTTCGTATCAGCGTTCCTGACCTGTTGACACTAAGTTTGGTGAATTTGGAGACCATTGACCCTGACACGTTTTTCGGTGCAAAGCGGGCCCACCGGTGGACCCCGTTTTGGGCCGAAATTGCCGGTTTTGCCCTTGTCTCCAAATTGGACCCAAGGACAGGCGATCCTAGCTGTTTGACACCTTCTGAGCGTGATGGTACTGTTTATTTCAGCTTTCGGAGACATCTCTGGAAATTTCCGAAACCAGGACCTAAGTGGAATTCAAATATCAGGCAAGTGCACCTTGCCAAACTTGCAGTCATTATTTTCATATTTTCTGTAAAAATACTCTGCTGGATTTCTTGTGCAAATTCATATAAACTGATTTAAACTGCTTAACCTAGGGAACGTATGACGTACCTAGTGTCCGATCATAGTCGGGTACCGACACCGTACGCGGTGTTGGGTTCGTCATTTAGAGATGGATTTACGATTCCCTTACTTTGTACTTGACCTATCAAGTACCCTACAACCCAGGACACTTGACACTATCATGAACAGAATCCTCCTGAGATATTCGTGGTGATTCTGTATAGGATACAGGACTTGATAGAGACATTTATTATAGACAGTATGACTTGTTGCATTAGTTATAATCCCGCTGACATGGACATGAGACGTTATGGTCATGGCTTGCGTGATTACATTGGGTGGGGAGAGACACACAGGCTACAGGCTGTTCTATATATATATATCTACTATTATTGTGAGGTTGTAGACTCTCCAGCAGAGCTAGACCCTTTACGTGTTATTACTGCTACCGGCTCCCCGACACAGAGCTTGTAGCGGTCTCAGCCTGAGTACTAGTGTTGCTCTCATTTGCATATCACATAGATGGTTACTTAGTTTACCCTGCTGTTCATTTATTTATTGCACTGCTTATTCAGTTGGCTTGTTTTATCTTGTGCCTTGCTATGTCCACTAAGGACCTGGAATGGATTATGTCCCCAGGTTTAGCTGAGGAGCAGTATCCCGAGATATACGGGACCGGAGCTGAAGCTATTGCTGGAGCTGAACCGAACACTGAAGACGAGGTGACTGCCGATGACTTCTCCTGAGTGCCTGTCCCAGTACTCATTTATTTATTTCATGTTTATATCTTTTGTTCCTGGCCTATAGAGCCAGTTATTTCAGACTTAAGTCGGATTGTTGCTCCGACTGACTTGCTGTGATTTGTTGTTGCTACTTATTTCCATTCAGTATGCAGTTTATTTCTTTATCTTTATGGATGAGATTAGTGTGACTTGTGTAGTAGACCTTATTTACAGCTTAAGTACGCCCTGATGGTTCCATTAAATTGGGTTATCCATCGGTGCATGCTGCTGGCCATTGCCACGTATCTCCAGTCCCTCGGCATTTTGGGACTGGGGCGTGACATGGTTTTTGTGGTGGCCCATGCAGGTCCTGACTAAATTGTTCGGTTTCAACTTAGGGACCGGACAGGCCTGCAATAGGATAGGTTATAGGATCTCATCCATTGATTGAATCGTTTTTGAACTCTATGTCGAATTCAATTTAATTGCTTGAATTGCATCCTGTTTTGATTCCTCTGTGCGTTCTCATTGTTTTCTTTTGGTGCAGAGTTATGGATCCCAGAAGTGGTGACGAGACCCCCTTGGGTACACCGACTGAAGCAGGGTTTACCTGCGAAGCTGGAACGACGCCAGATACCAGAGGACAATCCTCTCAGAGCAATCAAACTGGCCAGCCAAGTTCCAGGTTCAGGTGTGATGACATCCCGCCTCCTCCCCAGTTCCCTCCTGCGATGCCTGTCTTTCCTCCAGGACAGGCAATGGACGGCCAGCAAATATTCCAGATGTTCTACGCCATGATGCAGGCACAACAACAGATTCAACAGGAGACCCAACGCCGAGAGGCCGAGAACCTAAGGAACAGCCTAGTCGCAGCATTGGAGCATGCAAATCCACCAAATAGGCGGCCAGCGACGGGATCTATTACAGATTTTTGCCAACTCAAGCCCCGTACTTTCTCGGGTAAGGAAGGACCAACTGAAGTGCATGAATGGCTTACGAACACACAGCATCAGTTGGAGGCCGTCGAACTACCAAGGGACAAATGGATGACTGCCGTCAGGATGCAACTGACGGACAACGCGCATCATTGGTGGTTGTCCGAAGAAAGAAGGCTCGGACATGATCAGGTTACCTGGGAGGAGTTCTTCAGACTCTTCCAGGAAATATACATCCCTGCTATGGCTCGGTCAGAACTCCGAGACAGATTCAACCGCCTGATCCAGGGCAACATGACGGTGGAGGAATATAACGCCGAATTCATTCGCCTGAGCCGCTTCGCCCCTTCGCTAATTCCTACCGAAGAGGAGAAGGCGGAAAAGTTCTTTGATGGGCTCAGGTTCGAGCTTCAGAAGTTAATCGGATCGGTCGCGCCCACCTCTTACACCGACGTCCTAGCTGCAGCACGTCGGTTGGAGCGCGTTACTCGGAGGGAATCAAGCCTGAAACGACCCTTCTCCTCAGCACCGTCCAAGTCATCACCAGGGGAATCTGCTAAACGACCCCAGAAGAGCCCGCCTCCAAGAGCAGCAACTAAGAACTTGCCTACTTGCCATTACTGCAGCAAGGTAGGACATATTGAAAAGGAATGTCGACGCAAGCTGGGACTCTGCCTGGTTTGCGGATCTGGACAACACTTCTCAAAGGACTGCTCGGAACGTCGAGAGGGAGTTCCGAATCGACCAGCTCCACCTGCAGCTCTTCCAGCTGGGGGAGCAACTCAGACAGGGCCTGGAGGAGCCAGGCCACCTCTACCACCTCAGGCAGCATTGTTCCAACAAGCTCGTCAGCAAAGGGGTCCCGCTCAGGGACGAGGTCAGGCATATGCACTAGCAGTCACTGAGGAAGCTACTGCAGGCGAAGTGATAGCAGGTACCATATTAGTAGCTTCAATTCCTGCTGTAGCATTATTTGATTCTGGAGCTTCGTATTCATTTATTGCTGCTAGCTTCGTAGCCACCCATAGAATAGCTACCGCACCTCTCTCGAAGATGAAGAGAATTCTAACGGGAGGTGGAATTATCCCGGTTAGTGATACTTGTAGATCATGTTCGGTAGTAGTCTGTGGCCGAGAGATGCGAGCCCAATTCCTGATCTTTTCTATGCCTGATTACGATGTTGTACTTGGTATGGACTGGTTAAGTCAGTACCATGCGACACTGGATTGCCGGCTTGGAAAAGTGATATTTAGACCCCCTAGCCTTCCTGAGTTTGAATTTCTACGAGGAGCTGTGGAACAAGGGGTCCAGCCAACTCTTAGGGTATTGACTGTAGAAGAAGATTCAAGTTACCCAAGAGTCATAACGGAATTTGTGGATGTGTTTCTCGACGATCTTCCAGGTTTACCACCTGATCGGGAGATAGAATTCACAATAGACCTAACTCCAGGAGCCGAACCTATCACTTCATCGGTATATCGGCTAGCACCTAAGGAGTTAGTGGAGCTGAAAACATAAGTTGACGACCTTCTAGAGAAAGGATTTATCCGGCCCAGTGTTTCACCATGGGGAGGACCTATACTTTTTGTACCCAAGAAGGACGGATCTGTACGGTTGTGCATCGATTACAGAGCCCTTAATGCTGTAACTATTAAGAACCGGTACCCATTACCACGTATTGATGATTTGTTTGACCAATTGAGTGGTGCTAAGGTATTCTCAAAGATTGACCTTAGATCCGGTTATCACCAGATTAGGGTGAAGAAGGAAGATGTCCCAAAGACGGCCTTCAGAACTAAGTATGGGCACTATGAGTTCCTAGTTATGCCGTTTGGTTTAACCAACGCACCCGCCTTATTTATGAGTTTGATGAACGGGGTCTTCCATCAGTACTTGGATAAGTTCGTGGTGGTATTCATTGATGATATCCTAGTCTACTCCAAGAACCACGAAGAGTACGAGGAACACCTCCGGATTGTGCTAGAAACTTTGAGAAGGGAGAAGCTGTATGCCAAACTCAGCAAATGTGAGTTCTGTATGGACAAGGTGCCATTCTTAGGGCATATTATCTCGGGTGAAGGACTGTCTGTGGACCCAGAAAAAGTCACTGCTATAGAAACCTGGCCTACCCCTACCTCTGTTGCAGAAGTGAGAAGTTTTCTTGGACTTGCTGGGTATTACCGGCGGTTCGTAGAAAATTTTTCAAGAATCGCAGAGCCGATGACTAAGCTGACACGGAAGGATCAGGAGTTCATATGGACGGAAGAATGCCAGAATGCCTTTGAAGAATTAAAGAGGCGTCTAACAACAGCACCAGTCTTGACTCTTCCCTCAGGGTCAGGAGGTTTTGTTGTTTATAGTGATGCGTCCGGTAGTGGACTAGGTTGTGTCTTGATGCAACATGGCAAGGTTATCGCTTATGCATCGAGGCAGATGAAGGTCCACGAGAAGAACTACCCAACACACGACCTGGAGCTAGCTGCAGTGATTTTTGTATTGAAGATCTGGAGACATTATCTGTATGGAGAGAAGGTCGAGATATTCACTGATCATAAGAGCTTGAAGTATGTTTATACACAGAAGGAGCTCAACATGAGGCAAAGGCGTTGGCTTGAGTTGATGGTGGACTTTGACATAGATCTGCAGTACCACCCGGGGAAAGCAAATGTTGTAGCCGACGCCTTCAGCAGAAAACCCTCGGCTTATTTCTTAACGGAGCAGCCTCAGCTATTACAAGACTTGCAAGATCTTCAGATAGAGGTTGTTCTACCTGGACAAAATGGTTTGCTGGCTAACCTCGAAGTGAAGTCATCGCTGGTGGAGAGAATCAAGGAAGCTTTGCCTAATGATGCCAGATTCCGAAGACTGAGAGAAAGAACAGAAGCAGGCCTGCAGACGGGACTTCGCATCCACGAGGACGGAACATTAAGGTGCGGAAATCGCCTATGTGTTCCAAATGGAGAATTAAGGCAGGAATTGATGACAGAAGCCCATAGCTCCATATACTCGGTTCATCCAGGAGGAACCAAGATGTACCGGGACCTAAAACAATATTACTGGTGGCATGGAATGAAAAGGGAGATTGCCCGATTTGTGGCAAAATGCTTAGTCTGCCAGCAGGTGAAGGCCGAGCACCAAAGGACTGCAGGTATGTTGCAGCCGCTTCCCATCCCTGAATGGAAGTGGGAGCATATTACCATGGACTTCGTCACTGGATTTCCAAGAAGCCCTAGTGGAAAGGATGCAGTATGGGTCATCGTGGATCGGCTCACTAAGTCGGCTCACTTCTTGCCGTTCAGAGTTGGACAATCCACGAAAGTACTAGCCGACATGTATATGCGTCAGATCGTAAAATTACATGGAGTGTCGGTTAGTATTGTATCAAATTGAGACTCGAGATTTACATCTCACTTCTGGCGAAGCATGCAAGAGAGTCTCGGCACCAGGCTCAAGTTCAGTATTGCCTATCATCCTCAGACAGACGGCCAATCAGAGCGCACAATTCAGATCCTAGAAGATATGCTGCGATCTTGTATACTGGACTTTGGAGGATCTTGGGAAGATCACCTGCATTTAGTGGAGTTCTCCTACAACAACAGCTATCAGGCAAGCATTCAGATGGCACCTTTCGAGGCGTTGTACGGAAGGAAGTACAGATCTCCAATATGCTGGAGCGACGTTGGCGAACGTCAAATACTGGGTCCAGAGTTGGTAACAGAGACAGTAGAGAAAGTAAAACAGATTCAGAACCATCTCCGTGCAGCCCAGGATAGACAGAAGCATTGGGCCGATGCACACAGACGACCCCTGGAGTTCAAGGAAGGAGAGCATGTATTTTTGAGGATCTCGCCCACTAGAGGTACTATCAGATTTGGCAGCAGAGGCAAGTTAAGCCCAAGGTACATTGGGCCATTTGATATCTTGGAGCGCATTGGTGAGGTGGCTTACCGTCTTGCATTACCTCCATCCTTAGAGGGAGTGCATGATGTATTCCACGTCTCACAACTGAGGAGATATGTGACGGACCCAAGCCATATAGTTGATCATTCTGAGATTTCGGTGGGACCTAGCCTGAGATACGAAGAACAGCCAGTGGGTATACTCGACACCAGCGAGAAGACACTGCGAGGGCAGACAATCAGGCTGGTTCGAGTAGCTTGGAAACAGCACTCTCCTGGCGAATCGACTTGGGAGCGAGAAGATGTTATGCGGCAGCGTTATCCACACCTATTTGCAGAATCAGGTAGAACCTAAGCATTCTTTAATTCTGTAAATCTTGCCTTTATAGTTTACAATTCGATTGCGAGGACGCAATCCTCTTAAGAGGGGTAGATTGTAAACACCCTAAATTTTCAGAGATTTTTAAAATCAATTTTTGGAATTAATATGCAATTTTTCAGGAATTTACATAGGCCCTGTAGTGAGTTTGTAATTTTTAATTGCCAATAAATAACATTAAAATGAAATGAAAATATGATTTTATGGTGTAAAATAGAAAACCGGACTTAGGGTAATTTTCTGAGATTTTATTGGGCCTCAGACCTATTTTTAAAAGCCTAAAAACTATTTTTCTAATTAATTTAATTAATTAAATGATTTTTTTTTATTAAATTTACTGTTTTATTTTTATTATTTTTCTGTTTTTCTTGGGCCCGGCCCATTGGGCCGAGCCCGTTGAACCCAGCCCAGCCCAGCCTCACACCCCCTAGCGGGTCGGGCGGGTCCGCTCACCCGGAGCCCGCCGCCCGACCCGACCCGTTTCTTCATCCCCTCTCCCCTGTCACCCCACGACCGCCCGAAATCCCCGCCGCCCGCCGCGTTTTCCGGCCGGCCACGCCCTCCTCCACGTTGCCTCCCCCTCCGAACCCCTCGCCCACGACGCCCCGGCCAACCCTCACCCGAGCCCCCTATTTAAACCCGTCACCTCCGCCTCTCTTCCCCCCAAACCCGAACCCTAACCCTAACCACCCTACTCCGGCGACCGCCGTCCCCTCCCTAGCCGCCGACCACCACCCTCCAGCGCTCTCGGAGCTCCACCGTGAGCCGCCCCAGCGAGCACCCTCCCCGGCAGCCCTCTCCAGAACCTCCTCCGCCTCCTCCCCATCTCGGCCACCCTTGCCGAGCCGCCTCCGGTAACCCACTGCCAGCGCCGCCTGCATCCCGAGCCACCCTCCTTCGTCGACCGTCGGCCAGTCCTCCAGCGCAGCCCCGGACACGCGGACACAGCCCAGCCCTAGGCCGGACACAGCGGGACACGAACTCGCGTGTCGGACACAGTTCAAAATCCGGTTTCTCGGGTCCCCTTCAGGTACTCGTAACTTGTACCTCGGATCTCTGTTTTCGATTCTGTAAATTTCTACGCGAAGCCTGTATGACCCTCTCGGTGCCCGGACAAACCGCTCGGGGCATCGCGTCCTGTGGTGATCGCACACCGCGATCCAAAAACAGGAAAAACCAGACCCTGTTTCACCCCAGAACTGAGTACGCCCCGCCAAACGGGACGACTTGGTCGCGTGCGGTCTTCACAGATACATGCGCCTCGTCGATACGGACGTGTGGGATTTCGCGGAAGCTGATTCGGGTGTGCGTGCACACCGGAATCAACGCGTATTCGCGGACATCGCCCCGTATCCGCCTTTTCTGCATTTCACCCTAACTTCGTGCACACACGTCGGATCGAGACAAAACTTGCGCCATCGGACTCGTAGCGATACGCTGGTCCTGTGGGTCAAGTTTGGTCCGATTCTGAGAACGTTGACGAAATCGCGTGTCGTGGGCCCCACAGGCCCCGCTCGACGGGCGATTTTGTGATCGGCTCATCGGAATTCAAATCTGAAAGTTCCGTTGGGTTCGTATCAGCGTTCCTGACCTGTTGACACTAAGTTTGGTAAATTTGGAGACCGTTGACCCTGACACGTTTTTCGGTGCAAAGCGGGCCCACCGGTGGACCCCGTTTTGGGCCAAAATTGCCGTTTTTGCCCTTGTCTCCAAATTGGACCCAAGGACAGGCGATCCTAGCTGTTTGACACCTTCTGAGCGTGATGGTACTGTTTATTTCAGCTTTCGGAGACATCTCTAGAAATTTTTGAAACCAGGACCTAAGTGGAATTCAAATATCAGGCAAGTGCACCTTGCCAAACTTGCAGTCATTATTTTCATATTTTCTGTAAAAATACTCTGCTGGATTTCTTGTGCAAATTCATATAAACTGATTTAAACTGCTTAACCTAGGGAACGTATGACGTACCTAGTGTTCGATCATAGTCGGGTACCGACACCGTACGCGGTATTGGGTTCGTCATTTAGAGATGGATTTACGATTCCCTTACTTTGTACTTGACCTATCAAGTACCCTACAACCCAGAACACTTGACACTATCATGAACAGAATCCTCCTGAGATATTCGTGGTGATTCTGTATAGGATACAGGACTTGATAGAGACATTTATTATAGACAGTATGACTTGTTGCATTAGTTATAATCCCGCTGACATGGACATGAGACGTTATGGTCATGGCTTGCGTGATTACATTGGGTGGGGAGAGACACACAGGCTACAGGCTGTTCTATATATATATCTACTATTATTGTGAGGTTGTAGACTCTCCAGCAGAGCTAGACCCTTTACGTGTTATTACTGCTACCGGCTCCCCGACACAGAGCTTGTAACGGTCTCAGCCTGAGTACTAGTGTTGCGCTCATTTGCATATCACATAGATGGTTACTTAGTTTACCCTGCTGTTCATTTATTTATTGCACTGCTTATTCAGTTGGCTTGTTTTATCTTGTGCCTTGCTATGTCCACTGAGGACCTGGAATGGATTATGTCCCCAGGTTTAGCTGAGGAGCAGTATCCCGAGATATACGGGACCGGAGCTGAAGCTATTGCTGGAGCTGAACCGAACACTGAAGACGAGGTGACTGCCGATGACTTCTCCTGAGTGCCTGTCCCAGTACTCATTTATTTATTTCATGTTTATATCTTTTGTTCCTGGCCTATAGAGCCAGTTATTTCAGACTTAAGTCGGATTGTTGCTCCGACTGACTTGCTGGATTTGTTGTTGCTACTTATTTCCATTCAGTATGCAGTTTATTTCTTTATCTTTATGGATGAGATTAGTGTGACTTGTGTAGTAGACCTTATTTACAGCTTAAGTACGTCCTGATGGTTCCATTAAAAGTGGCGAATGACACGTAAACAGATGATAAGGGCCTATGGAGTACACTATGAGATCAAATACCCGGTAGTATCGGATCTCAGTGATGGAAAAGAATTTTTTTCAATAGGAAAAATTATTATATACTTATTAAGGCTCGACCGTCTGAGGATCCAGATTCCGATAGAAATGACTACAATGGAACTTTGGAGGAATGGCAGAATTCTCATCCGGAGGCAACTATCATCAAAATATGAGAAATGCTGATTTAAGTAATAAAAAGGGGGGGGGGGGGGGAGGGTACAACGGTGTAATAGGGTCCTTTATCTACTATGTATCTTTTGTAAGAAGCAGATGTGTATATGATATAAGTTAGGAAGGAAGGAAGAGTGGGAATGTAAATAGTCTGAACATGTATGCCTATGTGTAAGGTGACTAGTTCCCTAGCAGCATATTTTATATCACATTTTGGTTATGAGTGAATAGAATATGCTTCATCATTATCCTTGTGCCTATATTTTCCACTATTACTCAAAACTCTTAGGATTTACAAGATTCTTTTCCTTACCCTTGAATCTCAGGACCATTCTTGAGAAATTACATTTGAATTTTCAGGATAATGTCTACTCACGACCAATCCCATGGTTCATTATCACAAACTCAGTCGGAACCATCTATTAAGGATATGTACAGGTTATTCCAACAGATCCTGGAATCTAACAGCCAACATGCAGATACGGCTCAAGCCACAACTACCACAGTGTTGGAACACCTGCGAACATCTGAAAATTCTATAGATGGCTCACTAAAAGACTTTAGAAACATAAATCCTCCCAAGCTTAAAGAAACAGAAAGTCCGATCGAAGTTAGACAGTGGATTAGAACCATAGAAGGCCTGTTAAAAGCAGCAATAATTAATCCCGAGGACATGATATTTACGATCCGAATAGAATTGAAAGATATTGCTGAGCATTGGTGGAGTGCAGAACACCCAGAGGATTCAGAGGATAAAATAACTTGGGATGAATTCAAGAAGAAGTTTGAAGGAAGGTTCTTTCCACAATCGGCTAAAATCGAGTTAGAACGGCCATTCACTCATTTGAAGCAAGGGAAACTCACGATAGACGAATATGTTGCACTGTTTTTCAGGCTTAGTCGTTTTGCTTCAAGTCTGATAGCCGATGAGGAAACCAAGGTATCTAGATTCCTGGAAGAACTGGGGAGCTAACTGAAGAGTAGAGTCACCGCATATCGATGCCAAACCTATCCAGAGGTAACTGAAGCAGCGAGGAGCCAGGAAAGGATGCTGAATGAAGAGCAACCATCTTGGTCTCAACCTCAGAAGAGGATTCTATAGATAGGAGTTTCATCCTCAAGGAATCCATGGCAAGGACCGTCCAAACGCCCTCAAGCGGGTACCTTGGGAGGACCAGTTATTTGTAACTTTTGTCAAAAACCTGGGCACATGAGGAATAACTGTAGAAAACTCCTGGGTCTCTGTTTAAGATGCGAATCAGATAAACATCAGATTGGCCAATGCCCACAACAACAAACATTAGGGCCAATAATGCAAAACCCACATCAGGAACCACGACCCACGTTCCGAGAAAATAATATTAGGCCTGTACTTCAAAGAAATGGTCATCGACCTCTAATACAAGCACCAACACCTTAAGCTATATTTACTTATGGAAATCAACGAAGATCATCCTTCGCACCCCAAGCCTACCAATTTCAATAAGCTCAGAAAGCAAGACAGCCTCAGACTGGAAAAAAGAAAAATCAAGGGCAGGCATTCATGATGGATGCTGAAGAAACAGAACTAGCCGGAGAAGTAGTAATAGGTACTATCCTAGTTTCAGCTTACCCAGCATCACTATTATTTGATTCTGGGCAACACATTCATTTATAGCATCAACATTTACAGCTCTTCATGAAATCAAATCTCAACCATTGCTTAAGAAATTAAATATTCTTACAGGTAATGGCATAGTAGAAGTTAGTCGGGTTTGTAAAGCATGTCCAGTTAAGTTAGGTGGTGGAGCTTTTCGGGTAAGATTATTAGTTTTTCCAATGAATAATTATGATGTAGTACTTGGAATGGATTGGTTGACAAAGACATTAGCAAGTATAGATTGTGTCCAAGGAAAAGTTTCATTCCAACTCACTAATAGAGAATTATACGAATTTGTTCGAGACCAGAAAGAATTTGATGCTGAGGAATTAGAAAATTTTGAACAACCAGTTCAAGGAGGATTTCACGAACTAGAGGAAGAACAATTCCCAAGGATAGTGAAAGATTTTAAGGATGTATTTTCAGGAGAGTTACCAGGATTACCACCAGATAGAGCGGTAGAATTTTCTATCAAATTGGTGCCTGGGGCAGCACCTATAGCTAAGAAAATATACCCCATGAACAAAGAAGAATTGGCCGAGCTAAACAAGCAAATAAAAGAATTATTATCAAAATGGTTTATTCAACCCAGTGCTTCGCCGTGGGGTGCACTAGTGCTGTTTATAAAAAAGAAAGATGGGACTCTGCGACTGGTAATTGACTATAGAGCATTAAATGAAGTGACAGTAAAAAAAAAAAACCCCTTGCCCAGAATTGATGAACTATTTGATCAATTAGGAGAAGCCAAGGTATTTTCAAAAAATGATTTAAGATCTGGATATCACCAAGTAAAGGTCAAGAAGGAATATGTACAGAAAACATCTTTTAGAACTCGTTATGGACATTACGATTTTCTAGTTATGCCACTTGGGGTAACTAACGCTCCTGCTATATTTATGGATCTAATGAATCGGATATTTTATCAATACTTAGATAAATTCGTGATTGTATTCATTGATGACATTCTTATATATTCAAAAAAGAAGAAGAACATGAAGAGCATCTGAGGGTAATATTGCAAACTCTAAGACAGGAGCAATTATATGCTAAACTCAGTAAATGTGAATTTTGGTTAAATCATATATCCTTTCTAGGCCACATTATCAGTGGAGATGGTATTGCAGTTGATCCAACAAAGGTAGAAGCCGTTAAATCCTGGTTAACACCAAAGTATGTGGCAGAAATTCGGAGTTTCTTGGGATTAGTTGGATACTATAGGAGATTCGTGGAAAAAATTTCAAGAATCGCAGAACCATTAACTCGGCTGACCCGAAAGAAAAAAAGGTTCAATTGGACGAAGAAATGGCAGGCATCTTTTGATGAACTAAAGGAAAGATTGATTTCGGCACCTGTACTAGCATTACCGTCAGGATCAGGAGGATACGAGATATACAGTGATGCATCGGGTAAATGGCTAGGTTGTGTATTAATGCAGCATGGAAGAGTTATAACCTATGCCTCTCGACAACTGAAGCAGTATGAGAGAAATTATCCAACTCACGATTTAGAACTCACAGCTGTAGTATTTACACTTAAATTATGGCAACATTACTTATATGGAGAGAGAATCAAGATATATACGGATCACAAAAGTCTGAAGTATGTGTTTACTCAGAAGAAAATTAATATAAGGCAAAGGAGATGGTTGGAATTACTCAAAGACTTTGATATGGAATTATAATATCATCCGGGTAAAGCAAATAAAGTAGCAGATGTCTTGAGCAGGAAACCAATGACATTCCTTATGAGTACCCCAAAGGAAATTTTTGAAGACTTAAGGAAGATGAAAATCGAAGTGATATGTCCAATATCAGAAGGGTCATGGAAAAATTTACAAGTACAATCCTCCCTAGTAGACAGAATCAAGGAAGCTCAACAAGGAGATTCTAAACTTCAGAAAGTATGGAAACAAACAGAAAAAGGACTCAAGACCGGAATAAGAAAGCATCCAGATGGATCGCTAAGATTTGGGGATCGATTGTGTGTGCCCAGTGGAAATCTAAGAACAGAGGTCATGACAGAAGCTCATAACTCTCAATATTCCATCCATCCAGGAAGTACTAAGATGTATAAGAATTTGAAACAAAATTTTTGGTGACATGGAATGAAACGAGAGATTGCTAAATTCGTATCTAGATGTCTTGTCTGTCAGCAAGTGAAAGCAGAACACCAAAGGATAGCAAGCCTTCTTCAACCCTTACCAATACTTGAATGGAAATGGGAGCATGTCACAATGAATTTTGTAACCGGACTACCTAAGACCCAAAAGGGTAATAATGCTATCTGGGTCATCATAGATAGACTCACTAAATCAGTTCGATTTTTACCATTTTGGGTAGGACAAACAACAGAAGTATTAGCAGACATGTATATGAAACAGATTGTCAGTCAATACGGGGTACTAGTAAGTATAGTTTCAGATAGAGACACCAGGTTTACTTTATATTTCTGGAAAAGTCTGCAGGAGAACCTCGGAGCTCAGTTGAAATTCAGTTTTGCTTACCATCCCCAGACAGATGGTCAGTCGGAAAGAACGATTCAAACTCTAGAAGATATGTTGAGTGCCTGCACATTAGATTTTGGAGAATCATAGGACGATCACTTACATTTAGTAGAATTTTCTTATAATAATAGCTATCATACCAGCATTAAGATGGCACATTTTGAAGCATTATATGGGAGAAAGTATAGATCACCAATGTATTGGACAGATGTGGGAGAAAGGCAACTACTGGGTCCAGAACTAATAACAAAGACAGTAGATAAGGTCAAAGCAATAAGAAATCATTTACAAGCAGCCCAAGATAGACAAAAGTTGTGGGCTGACAAGTATCGAAGGATATTATAATTTTAACCTGGCGATCATGCATTCTTAAAGATCTCGTCAACCAAAGGAACAATTATATTTGGAACTAGAGGAAAGCTAAGTCCAAGATATATTGGACCATTTGATATACTAGAGAAAGTCGAAAGAGTTTCTTACAAGCTGGCACTAGCCCCAACACTAGAAGAGGTATATAATATATTCCATGTGTCTCAACTCCGAAGATATGTACCGGATCCATGCCATATACTAGATCATTCGGAGATCACTATCAGAACAACTCTACGCATCGAGCAATGACCTGTTGAAATCCTATATCATAGAGACAAAATACTTCGGAATCGAATCATCCCATTAGTCCGGGTAGCTTGGAACAAGGACTCTCCAGGAGAATCAACTTGGAAAAAAAGAAGAAGACATGCGAAACCAGTTCCCATATTTGTTTTGCTAACCAAGGTTAGCTATCCTTTTAATTTAAAATTCCAAGGACAAAATTTCTCTAAGGAGGATAGAGTGTCATAACAGCCATTATTTTTATATATATTTTCCAATTCATTGATATATATATATGTGTGTGTGTGTGTGTGTGTGTGTGTGTAAATATCTACATAGTTAAATTAATATAAATATCAATTTAAAAATTGATTCTATTAATATTTGGAGGGTGAAGGGGGCTTCATGCATAAAACCAAATCAGGGGGGGGGGGGAGAAACCAGCAACAAGCTCTCACGAAACATTCACTACATGTCATCTTCACCTTCTTTCTTCATTTTCAATAGGAACACATGGTTCCATCCCCTTCCTCCTCCCTTTCCCAAGAAACCTAACCCCATCTATTAATGTCCTGATCAGCAGCTACCCCCTTCCCATCTTCATCTTCATCTTCTTTAAACCTTCTTCCTCTCTCCATCCTAGAACCTACTGCTGCTATAGCTACTATGCCTACTGCTACTGCTGCCGCTACTGTGCTACTTCTGCGGCTGCTGCTGCTGCCGTCCGCTGCCACTGCCGCTGCCGCCGGACCCGCGCCACCCACTGCCGACCTCCGTGCCGTCGTCGCCGAACGCCGCCGCCGCCGGACCCGCGACACCACCGGACTCATCCTCCCTCATAACTCCACAACTCCTCCCCTCTCTTCCCAAACCTAGGTATTTCCTATTCCTTTCCCCAAATTCTCTTCCAAATTTAATTTGGAATATAGTTTAAATTCAAAAGTCCTTAAAATAGGGAGGAATCAAGTACCAAATTGGAAACTTTGGAAGAACCCTAGGTTGCTCAAGCAAAGGCAAGTCCTCATCTTCCATTTTTAATTTAGTTATATTTATTAGTCTAGTTTAGTATAAGTTAAGTTTGGGAACTCGTATTTTCAGAATATTTTTAGAAAAGGAGGATTTGTTCCTTGATAACCGATTCATATATTAGGACACGATACGAAATACATTGACACTAGGTGATGATATTATGTGTGTTATAATAATCGTGTTTGTGTTTACATATCTAGGTATGCACCTTTACATGAAAAGTTATATAAACATAATTGTAGTATATAAATTATGTTGTTACATATTTATACTTGTGGGATTTAAGTTGTAATCGACTCGAAGAATGAAGTATACAAGCTAAGGCATAAGAGTTTCAATTTTGGGTTGGATTTGTTTTGTATAATTTGGACTAGTCCAATTATTGACGAAATGCGGTACGGATTCTAGTATAGGACACAATATGGACAACAAATTAAGATTGTATTTATAATCATTGGATATGTTAGAAACATTGATGATTCATGTGATATTCATATGTATATGTATATTGGCCACACGAATGGATGGAGATCTTTATAAGTAAAATAATTAGAGGAGTATCTGGCTATTAGACGTATATAGAAATTTACTTCTATAAAGGCGTGTTAAGTTAGAATCAGTTAAATAACATCTCGGTTTATGTACTTAATTACTAAATGAAAGGAACTCAGAATTGGATTACACAGTTTGTATTTCATGTAGGAAAAATGGTTGATTAAAATTGCACTCCAAGGCTTTATAAGTAAATTTAGCTATATATTAAGCTTCACCTGTAAAATAGAAACTTTAGACTCTAAGAACCATTTTCATTTACATAGAAAACTTATATATGTATATATGATACTTGGATTACTTAAAATGATCAATACCTTACAAGCAATGTCATAAGAATGATATAGTCATTTCTTGAAAATAGAATTATTTTGTTACTAATGATTACTTTGTGTTGTCTTGCAAATAGCCAGCAAATTGTAAAGCCAATATATATATATATATATATATATATATATATATATATATATATATATATATAGCAAATTATCAAGGTAAGAAAACTCTCTTACTTAAAGATGTTAATATTGTCAAAAAAAGAAAAATATAAACTACGTGTGTACCGGTGTTGAGAGTTGCTCCACCGAAGGGGTCGGCGAACCCGGGAATACTACGGAGGGTTGCTCCGGGTCGTATCTGTTAAATTTTAGGAGACCGAAATACAAAGGAGACTATGCCTAAATTTTTAAGAATTTTGGAAGTTAACCAAATTTTGATATCCGAAAATATTGCCGATATCCCTAACCTAAACTTTAGTTGATATTTTGCGACATACCACCGACAACTTTAATTGAATTAACTAGGAGACGATAGCAAGAGTCCAGGACACATTGGACACAGACACAAGTCACTCAACAAAATTTAAAATATTGATTCCTGATAATCTGCTCTGTATAAATAATGTTCCTGGAATTTGTGTTCTGATAACTTGACACCTGCATCCTGGATTATGAATAAAACGAAAAACATGTATCTTATTTTATTCTGGAAATGCATTTTTGCATAAATAATAGTAAACGTAAAATACAGAGCAGAAACTTAATATAAGATAATAGAATAAGGATTGTTTGTAGATTTAGGCTAGAAAGTATTGGGCGGGAGAGAATAACATAAATACCACCTACGAAATCCCGCAACATAATAACAATATATAGCTGATCAACAGTTAAGCTCTTTCGTAAGTCCTTACGAATTGAGTGTGTGAGGCTTAGTTTACTTTCATGTTTAAGCCCGAGAGAGGCAGGGCCGGATTATAACCCATGCCATCCTGTTCAAGTCACCTGTACCTGAATATAAATACACCTACTTCGATTCAAAACCATCGAATGGGTGAATTAAAAAATTAATTTAAGCCCATGAGGGCAGGGCCGAATTCTAAGCACCGTGCCACCAAGTCACAGCCTAATCCCTAGTATACGGGATTGTTGGTGGAAAACTAGTTAAAGTGGTTATTTAAAGGTTGTTCTCCAACTTGCATCATCATTTAGGAAAATTGTTTGTGTATTGTGGTAGTGACATAGGGATTGTATTTCTTGAATTATTAGACACTATAGGAATATTAGTTTAGGAATTGTTCAAGTCATAAACACAATATTATGATCCACCTCCTTATTTCCTGTACAAATATTACTTCTTCATTGTCTTAATATCGTATCTTTAATTTACTTACCATTCTTGACCGAGGACTTGTTGTCGTTCTGACGACCTAGTATTGTTCACTAGGAAAAGACGAAGTATATGAAGAAATGTTACCTCTCTATAATGTGGACGAGGTCAAGGAATAATCTTCAAGTGATTCCAGAAAGTACATCACCAAACATTTTGTAGCTGAAACTATGTATATTAAGGAGATATTATTGTAAAGACTTATTCAGTTATACTTTAGTCGGAGTTGAATAACTTCAGTTGTATTAACTAAGTATTTTAGCATGACTTGCATTTTATTCTAAAATTGTACAGGCGACAATCGCTGATACGGGTACGGTAGTATTCGTATGGGGCATAGCCTGGAGATGTAGTTACGTACCTGGCTCACTGCATCTTGGAAAGCGAGGCGTGACACATCTTTTTGTGGTGGCCCATGCAGGTCATGCTATTAGGAAACCTATACGGGTCCCGAAAAAATAAAGAACCTAGGATAAGGTGCAAGTTCAGGTATCATAAAGAAACATATTATAGGACATAGGTTAGGAACTTGTGTAGGTGAAACATAGATTATTTATCTATTACTTGGAGATAGGCAGTATCGGTGATTATCGAAAGGGCTAATAATATTACAAGATTTTAATTGGGATACTTATTGGGTGATACTAACTTGAAGTTCCTTATTGTAGATCATGCCTCGATTCATGCCTTATGCCAGATTGGAAAATAGTAGCCACAGTTTAGATAATTACTACCATTTTGCAAAAAAAAGTGGCGAATGGCACGTAAACAGATGATAAGGGCCTATGGAGTACACTATGAGATCAAATACCCGGTAGTATCGGATCTCAGTGATGGAAAATAATTATTTTTCAATAGGAAAAATTATTATATACTTATTAAGGCTCGACCGTATGAGGATCCAGATCCCGATAGAAATGACTACAATGGAACTTTGGAGGAATGGCAGAATTCTCATCCGGAGGCAACTATCATCAGAATACGAGAAATGCTGATTTAAGTAATAAAAAGGGGGGGGGAGGGTACAACGGTGTAATAGGGTCCTTTGTCTACTTTGTATCTTTTGTAAGAAGCAGATATGTATATGATATAAGTTAGGAAGGAAGGAAGAGTGGGAATGTAAATAGTCTGAATATGTATGCCTATGTGTAAGGTGACTAGTTCCCTAGTAGCATATTTTATATCACATTTTGGTTATGAGTGAATAGAATATGCTTCATGTTATCCTTGTGCCTATATTTTCCACTATTACTCAAAACTCTTAGGATTTACAAATTCTTTTCCTTACCCTTGAATCTCAGGACCATTCCTGAGAAATTACATTTAAAATTTCAGGACAATGTCTACTTACGACCAATCCCATGCTTCATCATCACAAACTCAGTCGGAACCATCTATTAAGGATATGTACAGGTTATTCCAACAGATCCTGGAATCTAACAGCCAATATGCGGATACGGCTCAAGCCACAACTACCACAGTGTTGGAACACCTGCGAACATCTGAAAATTCTAGAGATGGCTCACTAAAAGACTTTAGAAACCTAAATCCTCCCAAGTTTAAAGGAACAAAAAGTCCGATCGAAGCCGAACAATGGATTATAACCATAGAAGGGCTGTTAAAAGCAGCAATAATTAATCCTGAGGACATGGTATCTTCGATCCGAATCCAATTGGAAGATATTGCTGAGCACTGGTGGAGTGCAGAACACCTAGAGGATTCAGAGGATAAAATAACTTGGGGTTAATTCAAGAAGAAGTTTGAAGGAAGGTTCTTTCCAAAATTGGCTAAAATCGAGTTAGAACGGCCGTTCACTCATTTGAAACAAGGGAAACTCACGATAGACGAATATGTTGCAGAGTTTTCTAGGCTTAGTCATTTTGCTTCAAGTCTGATAGTCGATGAGAAAACCAAGGTATCTAGATTCCAGGAAGGACTAGGGATTTGACTGAAGATTAGAGTCGCCGTATATCGATGCCAAACCTATCCAGAGGTAACTGAAATAGTGAGGAGCCAGGAAAGAATGTTGAATGAAGAGCAACCATCTCAGTCTCAACTTCAGAAGAGGATTCTGTAGATAGGAGTTTCATCCTCAAGGAATCCATGGCAAGGACCATCCAAACGCCCTCAAGCGGGTACCTAGGGAGGACCAGTTATTTGTAACTTTTGTCAGAAACCTGGGCACATGAGGAATAACTATAGAAAACTCTTGGGTCTCTGTTTAAGATGCGAATAAGATAAACATTATATTGGCCAATGCCCACAACAGCAAACATTAGGGCCAATAATGCAAAATCCACATCAGGAACCGCGACCCACGTTCCGAGAAAATAATATCAGGCCGTACTTCAAGGAAATGGTCCTCGACCTCTAATATAAGCACCAACACCTCAAGCTATATTTACTTATGGAAATTAACGAAGATCATCCTTTGCACCCTAAGCCTACCAATTTCAACAAGCTCAGAAAGTAAGACAGCCTCAGACTGGGAAAAAAAATCAAGGGCAGGCATTCATAATGGATGCTGAAGAAATAGAACTAGCCGGAGAAGTAGTAACATGTACTATCCTAGTTTCAGCTTACCCAGCATCAGTATTATTTGATTCTGGGGCAACACATTCATTTATAGCATCAGCATTTATAGCTCTTCATGAAATCAAATCTCAACCATTGCTTAAAAAATTAAATATTCTTACGGGTAATGGCTCAGTAGAAGTTAGTCGGGTTTGTAAAGTATGTCCAGTTAAGTTAGGTGGTGGAGCTTTTCGGGTAAGATTATTAGTTTTCCCAATGAGTAATTATGATATAGTACTTGGAATGGATTGGTTGACCAAGACATTAGCAAGAATAGATTGTGTCCAAGGGAAAGTTTCATTCCAACTCACTAATGGAGAATTATATGACTTTGTTCGAGACCAGAAAGAATTTGATGCTGAGGAATTAGAAAATTTTGAACAACCAGTTCAAGGAGGATTTCACGAACTAGAGGAAGAACAATTCCCAAGGATAGTGAAAGATTTTAAGGATGTATTTTCAGAAGAGTTACCAGGATTACCACCAGATAGAGCAGTAGAATTTTCTATCAAATTGGTGCCTGGGGCAGCACCTATAGCTAAGAAAATATACCCCATGAACAAAGAAGAATTGGTCGAGCTAAACAAGCAAATAAAAGAATTATTATCAAAAGGGTTTATTCAGCCCAGTGCTTCGCCGTGGGGTGCACCAGTGTTGTTTGTGAAAAAGAAATACGAGACACTACGACTGGTAATTGACTATAGAGCATTAAATGAAGTGACAATCAAAAACAAATACCCATTGCCCAGAATTGATGAACTATTTGATCAATTAGGAGAAGCCAAGGTATTTTCAAAAAATAATTTAAGATCTAGATATCACCAAGTAAAGGTCAAGAAGGAAGATGTACAGAAAACGTCTTTTAGAACTCGTTATGGATATTACGAGTTTCTAGTTATGCCATTTGGGGTAACTAACGTTCCTGCTATATTTATGGATCTAATAAATCGGATATTTTATCAATACCTAGATAAATTCGTGATTGTATTCATTGATGACATTCTTATATATTCAAAAAATGAAGAAGAACATGAAGAGCATCTGAGGGTAATATTGCAAACTCTAAGACAGGAGCAATTATATGCTAAACACAGTAAATATAAATTTTGGTTAAATTATATATCCTTTCTAGGCCACATTATCAGTGGAGATGGTATTGCAGTTGATCCAACAAAGGTAGAAGCCGTTAAATCCTGGCCAACACCAAAGCCTGTGGCAGAAATTCGGAGTTTCTTGGGATTAGCTGGATACTATAGGAGATTCGTGAAAATTTTCTCAAGAATTGCAAAACCATTAACTCGGCTGACCCGAAAGGAATAAAGGTTCAATTGGACGGAGAAATGCCAGGCAACTTTTGATGAACTAAAGAAAAGATTGATTTTGGCACCTGTACTAGCATTACCGTCAGGATCAGGAGGATACGAGATATATAGTGATGCATCGGATAAAGGGCTAGGTTGTGTAATTCTGCAGCATGGAAGAGTTATAGCCTATGTCTCTCGACAACTGAAGCAGCATGAGAGAAATTATCCAACTCATGATTTAGAACTCGCAGCTGTAGTATTTGCACTTAAATTATGGAGACATTACTTATATGGAGAGAGAATCAAGATATATACGGATCACAAAAGTCTGAAGTATGTGTTTACTCAGAAGAAAATTAATATGAGGCAAAGGAGATGGTTGGTGTCACGCCCCAGTCCCAAAATACTGAGGGACTAGCCACGTGGTAATGGTCAGCAGCACACACCAATGGGCAACCCAATTTAATAGACCCATCATGGTGTACTTAAGCTGTAAAACAACAGTAAGGCTCTAATATACTAATCTCATCCACAGACACGAATACATCAATATAAAATATAATCAACATCAATGTCTCAATACAATATATATCGGGGAACAACCCGATAATAAGTCTGATACAATAGACAATAGACAAGAAATAAAGAGTATAACAACAACAAATATTGAGTATGGATAAAGCATATACTCAGGAGAAATCCTCGGCAATCACCTCGTCCTTAGTTTCTGGTACTGCTCCAATGTATGCACATGTTCCTGCTTCTGCTCCTGCTAATGCTCCTGTCCCGTATACCTCGGGATAGATCTCATCTGCTATTCCTGGGGACATAATCCGGATTCAGGTCCTCAGGGGACATAACAAGGTATAAGAATAACTCAAGCCATAATAAATACAGTACAAAAATGAATCAATAGGGTAAACTATATAACCAACTAAGTGATATGCAAGATGAGAGCATCACTAGAACTCAGGCTGAGACCACTACAAGCTCGGTGTCGGGGAGCCGGTAGCAGTGATATCACTAGTAGAGTGCCTAGCTCTGATGTAGATTCTAAGGTCTCATAATAATAAATATATATATAAATCAGCATGTAGCCTGTGTGTCTCTCCCCACCCAATGTAATCACACGTCTCATGTCCATGACACTCAAGATCATATCTAATGCAGCAAGTCATATGATATCTAAGCATGTGTATAAAGTAGATGTCACGAAACCTGTATCCTATACAGAATCACCATGAATATCTCAGAAAGATTCTGTTTCATGAATAGTGTCAGGTGTCCTGAGGTATGACGTACTTGATAAGGCAAGCACGAGAATGTATAAGGTTGCGATATCAATCTCTAGTGACGTTACATGACTCCGCGTACGACGACGAATATTATTCGGACGTTAAGTAATGTCACACGGTCCTAGGTTGAACAGAGATATTACAGTAATAAATCAAGAGAATAGTATAAACAAATGCTGCAAGTATGGCAAGGTACACTTGCCTGGGGTTCTGACTCCAACTGCTGCTCTGGTATCAGCGGGATTTACAGGTACTCCTCTGAATGCTGTAATAAACATTACCATTAGGTTTAGAAGATATCAAATAGCTAGAATTGCCTGTCTATAAGTACAATATGGACACAGGGGCAAAAGTGACAATTTCTGGTCAAAGCGGGGTCCACATGTGGCCCACTTCGCACCGAAAAATGTGCCAGAGACATTATTCTCTAAATTAGTTAAACTTAGTATCCACAAGTCCAGAATGACGATACGAACCCAACGGAATGTCCAGAATTGGATTCCGATGAGCCGATCACAAAATCGTCCGTCAAGTGGAGCCGTGGGGCCCACGATACGGGATTTTGTCAACGTTCTCAGAATCGAACCAAACTTGGGTCACAGGACCAGCGTATTACTACGAGTCCGATGGTGTAAGTTTTGTTTCAATACGACTACCGTACACGAAGTTACAACAAGTTTCAGAACATGGCCGATACGGGACGTTGTCGACGGATACGCGTTGATTCCGGTGTGCACGCACATCCAAATCAACTTCCACGAAATCCCACACGTCCATATCGACGGTGCACATCTTTTCGGTAAAGTTTACATATGACCAAGTCGTCCCGTTTGGCGGAGCGCATCCAGTTCCGAGAAAATCAGGGTATTTAAATAACCAATATTTTGGTCATTTTTACCCTCGAAAATAACACAATCAACAGCACAATAATTTACACTAAAATAGGGTTTTAAAACTTGGTCATATGGTCTAATTTACTGTTCAAGCCAATTTTGAAAATATTTTACAGGTTGGTCGCAAAACGGTCACGAACTGGGGAGTTCGGGACGATTTCTGAATTTTCAGAAAAGGGAATTATTTTTTTGATTTTTGCGTCGAAGTTTGCGATCGACACAGGATGCGACACCCCAAAAAATTTGCACGGGTATCGAGAGGGTCACGCAGGGTACGCGTAGCAACAAACATAACAAAAAATGGATTAACATACAGGAAATTACACACGCGGGAAGACGGGTACCTCACTGAGGTTCGTGTACTGAGAGGGTCGCGGCGAGGCACGGCGGCTAGGGCTGCTGGTCGTCGGCGACGGGGTTCTGCGGCACCATGCTCGTCGGCGTGGCGAAGTCGTCAGGGTCCTGGGTGGAGGCATCGCCGGAGGGGGAGCTCGGGGTCGGAGGATCGTCGGAGGGGCGGTGGGGATGGGTGTCGACGGTGGTTGTTGTGGTGGTGGTGACTGTGAAGGGGTGGCCGGGGTATCGATTTATATAGGCGAGGGTAGGGAGGAGAAGAGGTCGGGAAGGCGAGGGTTTCGGCAGTTGAGGGTTTCGGCAGCTGGGAGGCGGAGCGGCGTAACCGTCGGCGGCCGGTCGAAAAAACGCCGCCGGTGATAAAACGGAGGGACGGGTATTCGAAAAGCTACAGTTACTGTAGCAGTAACTAATGGGTTCGGGTCGGGTCAAAGCTGGTCGGGTCGGGTCGGCTAACGGGTCCGGATCCGACCCGCTAGGAGTTTGGGTCGGTTCAGTTGGTCCGGTTCGGTTCGGTTTAATAAACCGGTTGGGTTCAGCTTGGTTTGTTTTGGTTTAATAAAAATATTAATTTTTAGGTCTTTAAAAATAGTTCTCGGGTCCAATAAATTCCAGAAAAATTACCCTATGTCTAATATTTTATTTTACACCCAAAAATATTATTTTCATAATATTTTAATATTTATTTTAATACTTGAAAATATTTAATTCAGAAGAACATTTATTTTAATACCTGAAAAATTACAGAAAATTCCAGAAAAATTCTGAAAAATTTATTTTTAAATTCCTGAAAAATCTGGGATTTTACAATCTACCCCCCTTAATAGGATTGCGTCCTCGCAATCAAAGAATAATGGAACATAACTGGTCAAAAGAGATGACACGGTTGCAAAATATGTTCGAAGCACGACATAATCAAGGAATCATAATCAAGAAGAAATCGATAATGAGTGTTAAGCAAAACACCTAGGGAATGAATAAGGTATTTCCCTAGACAATGAAATTTGGGTAATTCAAGAGAAAATAATCTGGATAGAGCAAGAAAAACTACTGTTTAGAAAAACTAGGTTATCAATTATTAACAAGTTCAAAATTACTAGTTTTAAGGCTAAGGTCACGAACTAACAGGCACGTGCTAAAGCAATACTAGAAATAGATAGCTATGAATAACTTAAATCTTACGCGCATTTTCTACTCCACGAGTCTGCGCGTCCTCCATGGTAATCGCAAAAGCTTGTCTGCGTCTTTGCAGTGGTGCCCTCTGATGTTGCTGAGCTTGCTGAAAGAGTGTTGCTTGTGGTGCTGAGCTTGCTCAATATTCCATCCATCCAGGAAGTACTAAGATGTATAAGGATTTAAAACAAAAATTTTGGTGGCATAGAATGAAACGAGAGATTGCTAAATTCGTATCCAGATGTCTTGTCTGTCAGCAAGTAAAAGCAGAACACCAAAGGATAACAGGCCTTCTTAAACCCTTACCAATACCTGGATGGAAATGGGAGCATGTCACAATGGATTTTGTAACCGGACTACCTAAGACCCAAAAGGGTAATAATTCTATCTGGTTCATCATAGATAGACTCACTAAATTAGCTCAATTTTTACCATTCCGGGTAGGACAGACAACAGAAGTATTAGCAGACATGTATATGAAACAGATTGTCAGTCTATACGGGGTACCAGTAAGTATAATTTCGGATAGAGATACCAGGTTTACTTTATATTTTTGGAAAAGTCTGCAGGAAAACCTCGACACTCAGTTAAAATTCCGTTCTGCTTACCATCCCCAGACAGATGGTCAGTCTGAAAGAACGATTCAAACTCTAGAAGATATGTTGAGAGCCTGCACATTAGATTTTGGAGGATCATGGGACGATCACTTACATTTGGTAGAATTTTCTTATAATAATAGCTATCATACCAGCATTAAGATGGTACCTTTTGAAGCATTATATGGGAGAAAGTGTAGATCACCAATGTGTTGGACAGATGTAGGAGAAAGGCAGCTACTGAGTCCAGAACTAATAACACATACAGTAGATAAGGTCAAAGTAATAAGAAATTATTTACAAGCAGCTCAAGATAGACAAAAGATGTGGGATGACAAGCATCGAATGATATTGGAATTCAACCTGGCGATCATGCATTCTTAAAGATCTCGCCAACCAAAGGAACAGTTAGATTTGAAACTAGAGGAAAGCTAAGTCAAAGATATATTGGACCATTTGATATACTAGAGAAAGTCGAAAGAGTTTCTTACAAGCTGGCACTACCCCCAACACTAGAAGGGGTACATAATATATTCCATGTGTCTCAACTCCGAAGATATGTACCGGATCCATGCCATATACTAGATCATTCGGAAATCACTATCGGACCAACTCTACGCATCAAGCAACGACATGTTAAAATCCTAGATCGTAGAGACAAAATACTTCGGAATCGAATCATCCCATTAGTTCTGGTAGCTTGGAACAAGGAGTCTCCAAGAGAATCAACTTGGGAAAAAGAAGAAGACATACGAAACCAGTTCCCATATTTGTTTGCTAACCAAGGTTAGCTATCCTTTTAATTTAAAATTCCGAGGACGAAATTTCTCGAAGGAGGATAGAGTGTCATAACTGCCATTATTTTTATATCTTTTCCTAATTCATTGATATATATATATATATATATATATATATATATATATATATATATATATATGTGTGTGTGTGTGTGTGTGTGTGTGTGTGTGTGTGTGTGTGTGTGTGTGTATGTGTGCGTGTGTGTCATTCTGACGACCTAGTATTGTTCACTAGGAGAAGACGAAGTATATGAAGAAATGTTACCTCTCTATAATGTGGACGAGGTCGAGGAATAATCTTCAAGTAATTCCAGAAAGTACAGCACCCACTACCAAAAAATGTCCAAATAACGACGGTTTTAGCGACGTCCAAATTAAACGTCGCTGAATTATAGGTATTTAGCGACGTCCATATAAAACGTCACAATACGTCGGTGATAGCAACTTGGAGCGACGTTTAGCGACTATAATTATTGTAATAATATAAAATGTCGCTAGGTAGTCGCTAAACGTCGCTAACTTTTTAATTTTAGCGACGTTTACCGACGTTTATGTATTTAAGTCGCAGTAAATTATTATATCCGCGACGGTTAGCGACGTCTGGGCAGACGTCGCTAATTTATTTCATATAGGGTTTGACGAATTCTCTTCCCCTCATTTCCTTCGATATCTACAAAATTTTAAACCCCCCCCTCCGGCCGCGTCCTCCCCACTCCAGGGTGCTCCTCCCTCCGTCAGCTTCTCCTTCCTCTAGCTCCCCTCCTCCCTCCAGCGTCTTCCTCCCTCTGGTGGCTCCTCCTCCCTCCAGCGTTCTCCTCTCTCCAGCTCCCCTCCTCCTCACTCGGTGAGCTCCTCTCTCTGTCTCCTTTCTCTGTCTCTCTCTCTCTCTATAACACAACACAACACGACACGACACACACTAAACCTAACTCGGACACACGCACGCGGACACACTAACACATGCAAATACTAACCCTAATACTGACACAGACACATGGACACACACAAACATAGACAAGACATGACATGCCACGGACACACAACACAAACAAGACACAGACATAGACATGACATGAGATACGACATAGACACATACACTGACATGACACGAAATATGACATAGACCCTAACCCTATCTCTCTTCTAGTTAGCTGTCTGAGTTTAGACGTAACCTTGCGTATCTGCAGCGTATATAATATGATGTAGATCTTGACTCAAGGAGAGTCGTATACACAAACACGGGAATGACTCTTCAAAGCCGAGACACGATACGGTATTTGCTTCTTCTAGAACTCGTATCCAACTTGGGCTGATGCTTCTTGCTGCACGAGCTGTTGCATTGGCTTCTTACTACATACTGCTAAACCTGCTGTTGAAGGCTCTACAGTACACTAGCTCTGTTGCTACTTGCTGAGTTTACTTGTTGCTGTGCATCCTTCCTGCTGTGCACTGCACATTGTTGTTTGTAAACTCCCTCACCCAAAATAGGTATTTTGTGTATATTTTATATTATTATATTTATTATAGATGTTGAATTTATTTAGAGTATTCTATTAGTTAATTAGAAAATAAAATTTTTAGTATATTTACTTATATAAATATTTATTTAGAATTATTTTTAGGCTATTTTAGATTATTGGGATTTTTTCCATAATTTTTAGTTAATTAAAAACTAGTAACACTAATTTTCTAGGACTTTGAAGAATTTATTTTATATTCAAAATTAACTAAAAATATCCAAAAATTTTATTTTAGGTTCTAAATAGTCACATATATTTTCTAGAATTGTTTGGGAATTTTTTGAGTATTTTAATATTTATTGGGAGTAATTAGGCTAATAACTAATTTTTAGGACTTGTAGAATTTATTGTGCAATCCTAGGAATATAGAATGGACCCACATTATTTTTTAGGGTTTATAATATTATTATATATTTTTTGGAATTATTTCAGAATTTTTGGAATAATTTTAGTATTTATTTTTAGTTATATGGGTAAAACTAATGTTTAGAGCTTCTCCTAATTATAGTAGAAAACATATGAACATAAAATTATTTCAAGTATTTTTCTAGGGTTTCTGGATTCAAAATATATTTTCTGTAATTTTTCCAGATTTTTATGATTATTTTTAATATTTATTTGGAGTTATTTAGATTTAAAACGACTTAAATAATGTTTTGATAAAGGCAAATCAAAAATAAATAATATAAATAAAACCATCCAATCAGATTCTGACACATGTCAGCCTATAGATATCCATTCAGCCACAGGTACATCTCTCTATATATATAATATGATAACCGTAATTATCCCATTATTTAGAGAGAGAGATTTTGGAGAATTGCCATCTAGGGTTCCTTCATCTTCCAGAAGCCATTGTGCATAGCTCCGGACTCCAAACGAGGCCTAGTTTCTTGTGTTAGAAAGATATTGAGGTTAGCTTTCTGATTATATAATTTTTTTCGAAATTATTAGTATTAAATTCTGGAAAATTTGTAGAGCACAGCATGTCCGAAAATAGACGTGTTTCGATGTTTTCGTAATTTCGGGAGAACCCGGAATCAGAATCACGAACCGTTTAAAGTTTTGGAAATATAATGTCGAGATCATCAACATATATTTTTTCCAGAATTTAATTTGAAGTATTTACTTACTGTTAATTCTGTAGAACTTTTAGGTTAGAATTTAACCATTGGTGCACAATACAAAATTTGTATGTGCCATAATTCCCAAACGAATTTGAATTCGGATGAGCCATAAATTTTAGCATATTTTTGACACTGAAATCTACAGGAAATCATGCATGAAAGTTGAGTTTGTGTAGGTTGACTTTTTGGTCAACAGATCGCCTCGATTTGCGTGCCATGAGTCTCGAGTTGATAAAATTCAGTTCTTTGGACAAAATTAGGGTTTAACAATAAAATTAGATTATAATAAGATTAAAATACTATTTTAGATTATTTTATTCACAATTAAAATAGATTAAATGGATGAACCTATTTACCCACTTTTGTAACCTAACTTGTTTAATTTATGTGACGGGTAGATCGGACGACGCCTTGAGTTGGGACTTCATCCTTTTCAGACCAGGCAAGATACCTTGCCAAGTTGTTTACAGTATTTTGCATGCTTAGTATATTTCTGTATATTTATTTCATTTCTGTTTATTCATTGCATGTGTAGTTCTTTCAGTCATTACTATATATTAGATATGTTGACACACACTTGACACTTAGTATCATCGAGGACAATCATTAGGCGTATGGGCTTTAACCACTCTGGTAACACCGTAGTCACTAGCACGCACTTTGGTGGTCGTGTCCGATGGTCGCTACCCCCGCGGTATGTCGATTGATGGAGTCACGAGGGTCGCTACCCCCACGGTATGTCGGATGATGATGTTCTAGACGGGTGTGTGAGTTGTGAGGATTAGATCGAGTAGCCTACCCTTGCCCATACGTCGAAAAATTGTCCTCATTTGCATTCATATAGATGTCTTGTACATCGTACTTATTTATTTTTAAATAATATGCATGTTTACTGTATTCAAGTTGGCTCGCTTTTCTGTATCTTGTTACGTCCCTCTGAGGACCTGGTCCTCTGCCAGGTGTATCTGTTCTTGAGTATTTGCAGGAGTGCAGATTTGGATGGTTATATATGTTTCGTGGATGTCCTCTCTTCGAGCCCGTGATTGTTAGCTGGTATTCTTATATGGTGTTGTTGTGTTATACTTATTTTGTATTTGCTCTTACATTCGAGTTGGTAGTGGATTTGTCTCCATACAACTATCATCCTTAGATACTTATGTTGAGATCTAGTTATATATATGTTGGTTATTCATTTATATTGATTTTCTGTGGATGGGATTTAGATTGTACCCTACGACTTGTGACATATGTTTATACCACTTGTGGATTTTATATTCATATTACAGCGTACGTATGGGTTTGGTTTCCATATATTGGAGTTGCCATATCCATGCGGCTGGCATGCTTACGTGTTCTTAGTCCTACGTATTTTGGGACTGGGGCGTGGCATATTTTTGTGGTGGCCCATGCAGGTCGATAGCATATTGTCTCGGTTACTTTATTGTACCGAACAAGCCTGCACCTAGGAATAAAGTATAGGATCTCATCCACAATTGACTATTATTCATCTTCCTCCTATCTGTTCTATCTGAATAATTGCATCCTGCTTGATTCCTGTACTTCCCTAATAGTTCTTTGAGTATAGCCTTCTGCTAGAATATAGGAACCCCTGTTATTAGGATGATAATTATGGTAGCACACCTATTAAGAATACAACGAGAATATAGACACACCACTAAGTTTAGAATATCTAGTGAACCCTAGAATTCCTTATCTCTAGAATTGGTTTACCATTACCCCTTGATGTAATATGAAGACTTGAGAGTAGTATAGACACTACTAGAGTTAGTTAGAAGTTTGACCATAGTGTTTGACCCTAGTATTGAGGAACCAATAGAAATCCAGGGTTAAATATTAGGGCTGGACCTAACACTTATGGTGAGATAATATTAGAACTATAAACTTAGATCATTGTCTTATTAGTAGCAGACAGTACATTAGGAAGCCAAGAGCAATGAATATAACGTTTCTCTTGATCATACCTCGAACATAGCAACTAGCATACCACTTTCCCTTAGAAAACCACGATGCTATATAGAGCCCCCTATTTTAATTTCATATATTGTTCCTCTGCGACCTTAGCGTTCGCTAATTGTGCGACGACCAAATTTTGTTCCTCTATTCTTCATCTTTCAACTCGTGCCATCTGACACTGCTGATTATAGACCAAGTAAATTTATTCTATGTTAGGATATATATAGCTTGCTAGGATTTTGGTGGTTACTCTTGAATTTTGAAATTGTATGCTTAGTAGTTAGAACTTGATGGTTTAAGCTATTCTTGTAGATTGAGACCTGGCGCTTATCCCTTAGTTTTAAATTGCGTAACATGTACCCCCACCTCGATACGAGTTAGATCCTTTTCCCTTGACGGCCAGTAACTATTCTATCCTTACTATTGACACTTGCTCCATGAGCGCTATGATTAAGACTTAGGACGACCATGACCTATGTAATGAAAGAGGATACCCTAATAAATACCAAGACCCCTTCCCGTAGACCTTAACAGGAGTTCTACGGTATCCTTAAGGCAATTACAGTATTATTTAATTATTATAAGTTGGGTAACATACCTCACAACCTAGTATCACATAGTCTTTTGCCCTATTATTGAAGTATAGCTGAATGACATTAATTATATGCTAGCATAAGACGACAGTGTTTATTCAGACAATAGAATTTAGAGGTCCTTGCCCCCATTTGGTCGACCAGCGACATAGACAAGGAGGTTGTATGATAACTATAGAAATTTGTAGAGTCTTTATTATTATTGCTTAGTCTATTTTTTTGTTTTGTTTTTGTGAACTTGAATTGACTTGTACCTCCTTTCATCATCATCTAGCGTACCTATAATTGTTATACCACCTTGACTTATGCCACTATTATAGCCTAGTTTTGCAAGCTTATTCTTTCATCAAGCTTGTTCACTATATATATATTAGTGGATGCATACATTAATACATTTCAGAATCAGTGTACTACGGTCTGATCAACCATAGTGCGCGTGGTTCGCCCTTCGTATAACTACTTTACGTGGATTGAGATATCTAGTGATTAGTAGATGAATGAACTTGCCCTCTAGATATGTCTAAGCATATCGTATCCGTTACATAACTGTACCGATGCGAGCATGTTGATAGGCATTACCAAAATAGGACTTCAATCCACAACTGCTTTGACAATTCCTATTTGAATTCTTTAAACGCCTTGATCCCGATACTTCTATTCTATTACCTCGCCCTTGAACTCTTTATTATTGATCTCCGTCTTCCCTTATTTCGGAAAGACGAAACCTCGTGCTTGGTATAAGTTTGATACACAGAGAGTACTAGATATACCCCATAGGCCGATCACATACTTGAGGATTATTCTTTCGTAATTAAGGACATATCATATATGATATAATCGGCGTTGAAGTTTTGAGGATTGAATGACATGAGTAAATAAATTAAGGAATATTTTTCTTAAAGTATATAGCCTTCTATGATATATGGGTAAATTCTAAGTTGGGTAGCAGTGCATTGGCAACTCGAGAGGAATTTCTTTTAGATTGTGATCGAGTAAGATTAGATTGGGAGAGGTTCAAGCCATTTAATTTTGAGAATTTTAGAAGAGTGACTAAGATGATGATGATTAATGAATTTTAAAAATCTTGATATTGAGGACCCAATATTTATACCTTAAGTACATAATTTAAATTTTTGAGTATTGAAGGTAAAATCATCAATTTGAATTTGAAGGATAAATATATAATTTTAGACTTGAACATTGGTGGACTGCATTTAAATTATTTTTCAATTTGATAATTTAAATTAAGAATTAAAATTTGATGGTTGGACTACCTATTTGAAATATTGAGGATGTGAATGGAATTTAAAAAGTTGAAGAATACAAAAAAATTTATAAGTGAAAATAGGAATAATATTGGACTCGAATTACTTCTAAAGGAGATTATGATAGTTGGAGATCGTGAGGTAAAATTTGATATGAGTTATTTAAATCTTGAAGATATTATATGGATTCAATTTAAATTTGGATATTGATGATTTGGAAAAGTGAGAAGAGATTACAATAGGTTGAATTTTGATTTGAACAATGATTATCTTAATTTTGAAATGATCGTGATAGATTTGAAAAGATTTTGTTATTTAAATTTTTGGAAGAGATTGCGATTGGCGTACCTTATGAACGAATGTGAAGGATTTAACAAATTATGTCTTATTTTAATTTTGAGGACGAAATTATTTTAAGTTGGGTAGATTGTAAACTCCCTCACCTAAAATAGGTATTTTGTGTATATTTTATATTATTATATTTATTATAGATGTTGAATTTATTTAGAGTATTCTATTAGTTAATTAGAAAATAAAAATTTTAGTATATTTACTTATATAAATATTTATTTAGAATTATTTTTAGGCTATTTTAGATTATTGGGCTTTTTCCATAATTTTTAGTTAATTAAAAACTAGTAACACTAATTTTCTAGGACTTTGAAGAATTTATTTTATGTTCAAACTTAACTAAAAATATTCCAAAATTTTATTTTAGGTTCTAAATAGTCACATATATTTTCTAGAATTTTTTGGAAATTTTCTGAGTATTTTTAATATTTATTGGGAGTAATTAGCCTAATAACTAATTTTTAGGACTTGTAGAATTTATTGTGCAATCCCAGAAATATAGAATGAACCCATATTATTTTCTAGGGTTTATAATAATATTATATATTTTTAGAAATTATTTCAGAATTTTTGGAATAATTTTAGTACTTATTTTTAGTTATATGGGTAAAACTAATGTTTAGAGCTTCTCCTAATTATAGTAGAAAACCTATGAACATAAAATTATCTCAAGTATTTTTCTAGGGTTTCCGGATTCAAAATATATTTTCTGTAATTTTTCCAGATTTTTATGATTATTTTTAATATTTATTTGGAGTTATTTAAATTTAAAACGACTTAAATAATGTTTTGATAAAGGCAAATCAAAAATAAATAATATAAATAAAATCATCCAATCAGATTCTGACACGTGTCAGCCTATAGATATCCATTCAGCCGCAGGTACAACTCTCTATATATATAATATGATAACCCTAATTATCCCATTATTTAGAGAGAGAGATTTTGGAGAATTGCTTCCTTCATCTTCCAGAAGCCATTGCGCATAGCTCCGGACTCCAAACGAGACCTAGTTTCTTGCGTTAGAAAGATATTGAGGTTAGTTTTCTGATTATATAAATTATTTTTCGAATTTTCGTAGAGCACAGCATGTCCGAAAATAGACGTGTTTCGATGTTTTCGTAATTCCGGGAGAATCCGGAATCAGAATCACGAACCGTTTAAAGTTTTGGAAAGATAATGTCGAGATCATCAACATATATTTTTTCCAGAATTTAATTCAAAGTATTTACATACTGTTAATTCTATAGAACTTCTAGGTTAGAATTTAACCATCGGTGCACAATACAAAATTTGTATGTGCCATAATTTCCAAACGAATTTGAATTCGGATGAGCCATAAATTTTAGCATATTTTTGACACTAAAATCTACAAAAAATCATGCATGAAAGTTGAGTTTGTGTCGGTTGACTTTTCAGTCAACAGATCGCCTCGATTTGCGTGCCATGAGTCTCGAGTTGATAAAATTCAGTTCTTTGGACAAAATTAGGGTTTAACAATAAAATTAGATTATAATAAGATTAAAATACTATTTTAGATTATTTTATCCAGAATTAAAATAGATTAAATGGAGGAACCTATTTACCCACTTTTGTAACCTAACTTGTTTAATTTATGTGACGGGTAGATCGGACGACGCGTTGAGTTGGGACTTCATCCTTTTCAGACCAGGCAAGATACCTTGCCAAGTTGTTTACAGTATTTTGCATGCTTAGTATATTTCTGTATATTTATTTCATTTCTGTTTATTCATTGCATGTGTAGTTTTTTCAGTCATTAGTATATATTAGATATGTTGACACACACTTGACACTTAGTATCATCGAGGACAATCATTAGGCGTATGGGCTTTAACCACTCTGGTAACACCGTAGTCACTAGCACGCACTATGGTGGTCGTGTCCGATGGTCGCTACCCCCGCGGTATGTCGGCTGATGATGTTCTAGACGGGTGTGTGAGTTGTGAGGATTAGATCGAGTAGCCTACCCTTGCACATACGTCGAAAAGTTGTCCTCATTTGCATTCATATAGATGTCTTGTACAGCGTACTTATTTATTTTCAAATAATATGCATGTTTACTGTATTCAAGTTTGCTCGCTTTTCTGTATCTTGTTACGTCCCTCTGAGGACCTGGTCCTCTGCCAGGTGTATCTGTTCTTGAGTATTTGTAGGAGTACAGATTTGGATGGTTATATATGTTTCGTGGATGTCCTCTCTTCGAGCCCGTGATTGCTAGCTGGTATTCTTATATGGTGTTGTTGTGTTGTACTTATTTTGTATTTTCTCTTACATTCGAGTTGGTAGTGGATTTGTCTCCATACAACTATCATCCTTAGATACTTATGTTGAGATCTAGTTATATAGATGTTGGTTATTCATTTATATTGATTTTCTGTGGATGAGATTTAGATTGTACCCTGCGACTTGTGACATATGTTTATACCACTTGTGGATTTTATATTCATATTACAGCGTACGTATGGGTTTGGTTTCCATATATTGGAGTTGTCATATCCATGCGGCTGGCATGCTTACGTGTTCTTAGTCCTACGTATTTTGGGACTGGGGCGTGACATTGCTGCACACTGAAGCTACTGCTTTGTACATTAAAAATAGTTGTTGTTTGGAGTGGTACATAAGAATATTGCAGTAGTAAGGAGAGTGCAACTTACAATCAGTGTATAAGTTTTTATGGAGTATCAGTGAGTTCATGGTGTTTGTAAGTGAATCTTGCATTAGAATGTGTATCAGTGAACATGTAGGGCTATTATAGGTAGTGCCTGTGTAAACCCCCTCACCCAAAATATGTATTTTGTGTGTATTTTATAGTATTATATTATTATAAATTATTTTAAATATTAAATTACTTTAGAGTATTCTCTTAATTAATTAGAAAATAAATTTCTTAGTATATTTACTTATGTAAATATTTATTTAGAATTATTTTTAGGCTATTTTTGATTTTTGGAGATTTTTCTAGAATTTTTGGTAATTAAAACATTGGAAACGTAAATTTTTAGGACTTTCATGATTTATTATGAGATCATACTTGCATATTGTTCCTGCCAAATATTTATTTTAGGTTAAAATATTTAATTATATTTTTCTGTAATTTATTTAGAATTTTAAGAAATTTATTTAGATTTTTGAAATTATTTAGGATTTATTTGGATTTATATAGTCTTAATATTATATAGATGCTAATTTAGTGTTAATAGATATTAATAAGATTATATATAAATTATTTGTATTATCTTTAATTCTATTTAAGATTATAAATTATTGAGATAAACTCAAACTCTATTTTAAATTAATTCAAATCCTGAGCCTACTAGGAAAGCAACTTCATGCATATCCTACTCTTATTTAAACTGATCCTAATCATATCCAAATTAGCCAATCCTAGTCGTATTCAATTAAGTAGTGCCCAATATTATAAATACCTCATCCTTCATATTTTTTTCCCCATATTTTCCTCTTTTTCGTCCAAAAATAGTCAAAATTCGTCATAAATTTAGCCTCATTTTCTAGTAGTTATGACGACTTAAAAAGATGATATCTCCTAGCTCCGGACTCCAAATATGATCCAGTTTTTTTGTTAGAACTATATCAAGGTTATTTTTCTGAATATATAAATTATTTTAATAATTTATGAACCTATTTTTCCAGAAAATTCTAAAAGTGTCAGTTGTCCGAAATCAGATGTGTTTCCGTATTTTCGAGATTTTGGGAGATCCCGAATTCGGAATTATGAACCGTTTGAAGTTTCGGAAAGTTGACATGATGAACTTGCATAAAATAATATTTCTAGAATTTAACATATAAGTTTAATTTACTATAAAATTTGTGCAACGTAGAGGTAAATAGAAAACCACCAAAAATTATCATCTGTGCACCCTTGTGGACATAACTCTTTACCGACTTGTGATTTTATGAAATCATCGATTTCGGTGTTTATATAGCAATGAAATCTATATAATTCTACACACAAATTAAGGATTTGAGTCGGTAGACTTTTTGGTCAACGGATTTCCTCGATTTGCGTGCCACGGATCATAAATCCGTAAAGTTGACTTTTTTTGGACCAAAATTAGGATTTAACAATAAAATCAGATTATAATAATATTAAAATACTATTTTATGTTATTTTATTCAGAATTAAAATAGATTTAAATGGCGGAAACTATTCACCCACTTTTGTAACCTAACTTGTTTAATTTATATGACGGGTAGATCGAACGACGCCTTGAGTTAGAACTTTGCAGCTTTCTTGCCAGGCAAGTATCCCTTGCCAAATTATTTACAGTATTTTGCATGCTATTTATATTTTTGTATATTCATTGCATGTGTAGTTTCGTTCAGTCACTACTATATATTAGATATGTTGACACACACTTGACACCTAGTATCATGAGAGGACAATCATTAGGCGTATGGGCTTTAACCACTCTGGTAAACCGTAGTATATAGCTCGCACTACGGTAGTGTGTCGCGCTGGTCGCTACCCCCGAGGTTTGTCGATTTCTGTAGAGTCGCGCTGGTCGCTACCCCCGAGGTATGTCGATTTCTGATGTTCTAGACGAGTGTGTGAGTTGTGAGGCTTAGATCGAGTAGCCTACCCTTGCCCATACGTTGAAAAATTATCCTCATTTGCATTCATATAGATTGTCTTGTACAGCGTACTTATATATTTTTCGTCTATATTGCATGTTTACTGTATTCAAATTGGCATGCTTCTATGTATCTTGTTACGTCCCTCTGAGGACCTGGTCCCTTTCCAGGTGTAGATGTTCATGACTATTCGCAGGAGCACGGATCAGGACTTACCACTTATCTCTTCCGAGGAGGTCTTACCTTCGGAGTATCTTTGATTATCTCTAACGATGGATCGCTTCGCTGATACCTTTATATCATCATCTTATATATATTGGAGATTTTACTCTTCTCCCTCATTTTAGTTTTGTTATAGTCATTGGTAGTAGATTTGTCTCCACCCGACTATCATTTATGGATTATTCATACTCTTTATCATAGTATAGTTATTTCCTTTATGTGATTTGTTGTGTAGATGAGATTAGTATTTCTGTGACTTGTGATAGTATATATACCACATGTAAGTTTTATTCATATTATAACGTACATGTGTATTATGGTATCCATATATTGGAGTTGCCATATATATACGGCTGGCATGCTTACGTGTTCCTAGTCCTTCGTATTTTGGGACTGGGGCATGACAGCCTGACTAAAGGCCAAGCAATGAGGGAGGAGTGGAAATGCACTCAAGATAGTGTGAAGGTAAATTGAGTTGATCTAGGTAAGTGGAGTAATGGTACTAGTTAAAGTATTTGGGTATTTGGATAAATATCAACTAGTATTGACTCTAACATTAAATGTTTAACACTATAATACAAGTATTTAGAAATGTATTAGTATACACATGGATCTGCAGTCATGAGATGTTATTTATTGTTTCTCGTATTCTCGCATGGTCGGATTCATTGAGTATCTTGCATGGTTTCCATCTATCTACACAATATTTAATATTAGATAATATATTTATATCTGTTATCAATTATATTTTTTGTTTTCATCTATCTCACCATATGGCACCCATGACCCGAGCACGTGCACGTCGCTTGAGAGAGATACCTCCTACTATTAAGGAGGAAGTGATACCTTCTATTGTTAAGGAGGAAGTGAATGTTAAGGAGGAAGAAATACCTTCTACTGTTAAGGAGGAGGTGATACCTCAATGCGTTAAGGAGAAAGTGAATATTAAGAAGGAAGAGATACCTCATACTGTTAAATTGGAAGTAGATGTTAAGGAGGAAGTGATGACTCCTACTGTTGGGCAGGCACCAGCTCAGAGGGAGAGTTCCAGTCACCCAGCACCTATATCGGTGATTGATCACATAAACGCTGTTTATGTGAAGTATCTGAGGGACTGGTATCTGCTCCAGTGTATTGGATATCCTCGAAATTGAGACTATGATATTTTATATACTTTTATTGTGGTTATTGTGTAACTGTGATACTTTTATATTATACTTTTTGTGTGACTGTGATACTTTTATACTGTACTTTTTGTGTGACTATGATATTTCATATACTTTTGTGATATTTCTTACGCAAAAAATTCAACGGAGGGTTGCTCCGGGTCTGTCTATTTTTATGAACTATTATAAGTCTGTGTATTTTTTTATTCATATTAAATTTATGTTAATTTATCGGTATTGAGTGTTCCACCGAAAGGGTCGGTGAACCCAGAGAATTCAACGGAGGGTTGTTCCGGGTCTATTTATATAAATTGGGAATTCATGAACTGCAGTGTAAACCCCCTGATTTTTCAAAATTTTTAAAACTGGATTTTTCACAATTTTCTGGAATTTTCTGAAATTTTTTTGTAATTTAAAAACAGAGTTTTAATTATTAAATGATTTTTAATTGATAATAAACAGTATTAAAATATTATAAAAATAATATTTTTGGGTGTAAAATGAAAAACTGGACTTAGGATAATTTTTATGGAATTTATTGGGCCCCGAACATATTTTAAAACACCTAAAATCTATTTATTTAATTATTTATTTATTTATTAAATTATTTACTGATTTTTAATATTATTATTAATATTATTATTTTTTTTATTAAATCGGCCCAGCCCGCGGCCCACTGGACCCGGTCCACCGGGCCCAGCCCCACCCGGCCCAGTACCCGCCCTAGCGGGTCGGGTCGAATCCGCCGCCCGACCCGCTACCCGACCCGGCCACCCGTCCCTGACCGCGTCCCCTCCCCCGCGTCCACCGCCGCTCCGGCCGCTCCGCTCCGCCCGGCCACGCCACGCCACCCTCGCCTCCGCCTTCTCCGCCACTCCTCCGCCTCTCTCGGCCCCCAGCCTCTCGCCCCGCCTACAAAACCCCCTCGCTCTCCTCCTCCGGCTACTCCCAAACCCTAGCCACCGCTGCCACCGCAGCCAGCCGCCTCGTCGTGTCCAGCCGCCCCGCCACGATGCCACCACCGCCGCCCATCCCTCTCCCCCGGCCTCCTCCTTCCTCCCCTCCTCTCCACCGTCGACCTCCGCCCCGACAGCACCCAGCAACAGCAGCAGCGGCCGCAGCAGCGCCTCCGGCCGCCCTGCGGCACCTCCGCCGCCTCCCAGCGCGCCCCCTCCGCCTCAGCCCGGCCTCCGTCTCCGCCGCATAGCCACCGGAGTTCAACCCTAACCCTAACCCTAATTTTCCTGTATCCGACACGTGTCGGACACATGTCGGACCCGATTCAAACTCCGATTTTCGGGTCCCGTTCAGGTGCGTGTATCTCTCTCCTCGTAGCTCTGATTTCGATTCCGTAAATTGCGTTGCGAAGCCTGTATGACCCTCTCGGTGCCCGGACAAACCGCTCGGGACATCGCGTCTTGTGGTGATCGCACACCGCGATCCAAAAACAGAAAAAACAACACCCCGATTCACCCCGGAACTGGGTACGCCCCGCCAAACGGGATGACTTGGTCGCGCGCGGTCTTCACAGATACGTGCGCGCCATCGATACGGACGTGCGAGATTTTGCAGAAGTCGATTCGGGTGTGCGTGCACACCGGGATCAACGCGTATCCGCGGATAACGTCCCGTATCCGACTTTTCTGGAATTCACCCTAACTTTGTGTACACACGTCGGATTGAAATGAAACTTGTGCCATCGGACTCGTAGCGATACGCTGGTCCTGTGACCCAAGTTTGGTTCGATTCTGAGAACGTTGACAAAATTGCGTGTCGTGGGCCCCATAGGCCCCGCTCGACGGGCGATTTTGTGTTCGGCCCATCGGAATCCAATTCTGGAAGTTTCGTTGGGTTTGTATCATCGTTCCTGACCTGTTGACACTAAGTTTGGTGAATTTGGAGATCTTTGACCCGGACACATTTTTCGGTGCAAAGCGGGCCCACATGTGGACCCCGTTTTGACCCGAAACTGCCATTTTGCCCTTGTCTCCAAATTGGACCCAAGGATAGGCGTTTCTAGCTGATTGATATTTTCTGGATCTGATGGTGATGTTTATTTCAGCAACCGGAGTACCGCCTGCAAATCCAACTAAAGTCAGAGCCGCAATCAGAGCCGGAACCACAGGCAAGTGTACCTTGCCAAACCCTGCAGCTTGCTATTTATTTTCTGGACTTAATTATGCATCAGTGGACAAGTAAAGCTTGTTAACTCGCAGTAATTCTTGTCATAGTATTTTACTTGATTTCTTGTAGATTCATATAAACTTGTTTAACTGCTTAACCTAGAAAACGTATGACGTACTTAGTGTCCGATCATAGTCGGGTGCCAACCCCGTACGCGGTGTTGGGTACATCATTTAGATATGGACATTCGATACCCTTACTCTTGGTACTTGTCCTATCAAGTACATCAGAACCCAGGACACTTGACACTATTCATGAGACAGAATCCTCTTGAGTTATTCACGGTGATTCTGTATAGGGTACAGGTTATGACATGGACAGTTTTTCCTAGACATTATATGACTGCTGCATTAGTTATGATCTTGCGTGTCATGGACATGAGACGTGTGATTACATTGGGTGGGGAGAGACACATAGGCTACAGGCTGATCATATATATATATACCCCTATTATTGTGAGGCACAAGACTCTCGAGCAGAGCTTGGCCCTTTACGTGTTATTACTGCTACCGGCTCCCCGACACAGAGCTTGTAGCAGCTTCAGCCTGAGTTCTAGTGATGCTCTCAACTTGCATTTATCACCTAGCTGGTTACATAGTTTACCCTGCTGTTTCATTTAATTTCTGCACTGCTTATATTTTGGCTTGTATTATCTGTACCTTGTTATGTCCCCTGAGGACCTGGAATGGACTATGTCCCCAGGTATAGCCGAAGAGAACCATCCAGAGATACACCGTACAGGAGCACTTCCAGGAGCTGTACCAGGACCTGAGGACGAGCTCGCACCAGAGGATTTCTCCTGAGCAGTGGCTGTATATAGTCAGTTATTTCTGTTTCTATTTTCAGTTCCTTTATTTCTTGTCTAATTGATTTGATGTATCATACTTGATCTCGGATTGTTCACCGAGACACTTTTGTTGAGATTTGATAGTTATTTCTATTTGTATTTCTCTGGCATTTAATCTGCGATTATCTGTTGTGGATGAGATTAGATTAGTCTGTGACCTGTATCATTGGTTCCATTTCCTGTTAGACTACAGCTTAAGCATGCCCTGATGGATCCATTAAATTGGGTTGTCCATCGGTGCGTGCTGCTGGCCATTGCCACGTGTCCAGTCCCTCGATATTTTGGGACATGGGCGTGACATGCAGAAAGATTGGTTTGGATTTTACCATTTTTTCATTAAAATTTGTAAAACCCCTAATTTTAATAAACCGTATTAAGTATTTAATTAATTATTTAATTGACTTATAATATTTATTAGCTAAATAGAAGAAATAGAATTTATGGAATTTTTATGTTTAGGTAATTGTGGATTTAGAGGTTTTAGGGAGCAACCGTAATTTTTTTTAATTATTTTTATGTAGGAGACCCTGTGGACAGTTGATAGATTTATTGTATACACTAATATAAATTTTAGAATTTTATATGTATATATATATATATATATATATATATATATATATATATATATATATATATATATATATATATATATATATATATATATAAAGTTTATTAAATAGAATAGATTAATGAAAAAAAAATAGAAAAAGAAAGAAAAGAAATTAGAAAAGAAAAGAGAAAGAAAAAGAAAATTAATGGATCTAAACTCTAAACCCTTACCTACCCGCTACCCTCACCCATTAGCAAACCCTAACCTACCCGTTTACAAAGCAAGCAGCAGCAGCTGCAAAATGCAGCCACACCCGCGCGAGTTTCATCCCCCCCGGCACTCTCTCTCTCTCTCTCTCTCTCTCTCTATATATATATATATATATATATATATATATATATATATATATATATAATAACTCTCTCAAAAATCCTAACCCTAAACTTATCTACTCCACTCTATGACCGTCGCGCCGCCATGAGTTCACCTCCGACCCAGAGCAGCCACCGCAGGAGCCATTTGTGCCGCCCACCGCCGTGACCGATCGCCGCGACCGCGAACACCCCGCACTGCAGAATTGACTGCAGTGAAGCCCTGTTCACGACTTATTTTCCGTGCCATCGCTCGACCAAACTCGATCCCGTCTTCACCGGTACGTTCATGACCTATCCCCCTTCCAATACTGTGCATTAGTTTACCTCAAACAGCGGGTAAAGTTAGGTGAAAACCGAGACCAAGTTGGCAAAAAACGACAACTTTTAGAACGCAGAAAACTGCGGTAACTACCCATGTTTACGGACTCGTATCTCCCACCACAAAGATCAGAATTTAGTTTTTCTTTTTGGTATGCGAAGACCACCTAACCTAGATTAATTCATGTTAATCACAATATTTTATTATTTGTTGTATGTAGAATTAAAACAGATTAAAAACCCCGAAAAACCTACTTTTTTAATTTCCAAAATTTTTGAAAACGGAGCGTGCCCCGCCAAACGGGACCTCTCCGTCGCATACCGAGTGCACTGAAAGGTGCGCATGGTATACCCAGATGTGTGGGCTTTTGCGAAAACTGATTTGGACGCGTGTGCGCGTCGGAATCAGCCCGTGTCCGTAAAAAATCCCCGTATCGCGACTTTTGTAAAATCTCGGGTCATTTAGTGTACGCTCGTCAGAATGTGACGAAATTTATGCCACCGGACTCATGGTATCGCGCTGATCCTGTGACCCAATTTTCACGCAATTCTGAGATAGTTGACCAAGTCGCCTATTGGCGGGCTCTACGGTTGACTTTTTGAGCGAATTTGTGTTCGGCTCACCGGAATCCAAAATTGGCATACCGTTGAGTTCGTAGAAACATTTAGAATTTTTTTGACATATAATTTGTCCCATTTAGAGATATTTACCCTTGGCACGCTTTTCGGTGCAAAGTGGGCCACATGTGGACCCCGCTTTGACCCAAAATTGCCGTTTTGCCCCTGTGTCGAAATTGGACGAAAGGGTAGTGATTTCTAGCTATCTCGCTGATTCTGAAAATGTTGGTGATGTCTATTTCAGCATTCGGAGATGTTTATTCTGAGTTCGTAGTTTCTGACTCTTGGTGTTTGACATCTGGACGTTACATTTTGCAGCTATCTTGCCAGACAAGTATACCTTGCCATTGTACTGTTATTCATATTTTATATATTGCATACATCTTTATTTTCTGTCATTTGTTCATATATTTTAACTGTTATATAAAATGCGCGTTCAAGGAAACTTGGGTGCAACGACGGTGTCGTCGTGATTTATTTTTATTATGTATATGCATTGACCTTGTTTATGAGACCGCCCTATTATCATGAATCATCATTAGGTTTCATTGGCCGTGACACAGTTGTTACACGATTTATGAGTCTCATATAGATCACGGACTGCGTATTGGGTTGGCCTCCTGTACGTATGGGCCGTGCGTTAGGGATAATTGTTGTTAGAAACTTTGCATGCTAGAAGACTCAGCAGTTATTAGTAGTCCAGGGACATAGCCTATTGTAGTATGGTGGTCCAATCCTTGTCCTTGTTTGGTTGCAGGGTTGGGCTATTGTACTAAAGATATGCTATGAACCAAATCGTATCATGGATGTGACATACTTAGAGCATGGGGTGGGAAGAACAACAAGTAAGCCGTTTGGGCTCCTTTGCACTTTCCTTTTGTTCTTCCGGATGCTCCGTCGGAGCGACGGGTGGTGATGACCCCATATATTACAGGCGGCCTCTGGCGTTCAAAAGACGACATGCTTTTTAGGCCCCTGATTCTCCGAGAGAATCATGCCAATCCCATTTATGGCCAAATAGACCACGTGTTGGAAAGTTGTTCTCAAACTGCATTCACATAGATGGTTAGGCGATCCCATTGGATATTTATTTCAGTACTTTATTGGCATGCTTCTATGTATCTTGTTATGTCCCTCTGAGAACCTGGTCCCTTTCCAGGTGTAGATATTTATGAGTTTTCGCAGGAGCGCAGATCCGGACTGGTTACTTATGTTCCGAGGAGGTATTCTCTTCTAGTCTTAGTGATGGTTAGTTGTTGTACTTATATTGTGTTTGCTTTTATATTCAAGTTGGTAGTGAATTTCTTTCCAATCAACTATCAACTTTAGATACTTTATATTGAGATATAGTATATAGATATTGGTTATATAATTATATTTAATTTTCTGTGGATGAGATTTAGATTATGCCCTGTGACTTGTGATAGATATATACCACTTGTGGATTTGATATTCATATTACAGCGTACGCATGTGGTTTGGTTTTCATATATTGGAGTTGCCATATCCATGCGCTGGCATGCTTACGTGTCCTAATCCTACGTATTTTGGGACTGGGGCGTGACATGTTTTAGCATATTGTCTCGGTTACGTTACTGTACCGAGCAAGCCTGCAAATAGGATTAGAGTATATGATCTCATCCACAATTAACTATGACTCATCTTTCCTTCCAATCTGTTCTATTTAAATAATTGCATCCTGCTTGATTCATGTGCTTCCCTAATAGTTCCTTGAGTGTACCCTTCTCCTAGAATATAGGAATCCTTGTTGTTAGGATGATAATTAGGGTAACTCACCTACTAAGAATACCACTAGAATACTGACACATCACTAAGTTTAGAATACTAATGAACCCTAGCATCCCTTATCTGTAGATTGATTTACCATTATCCCTTGATATATTTATGAAGACTTCAGAGTGGTATAGACACTACTAGGGATTAGTTAGAAATTTGAACATATTGTTTGACCCTATTATTGAGGAACCAATAGAAATCCAAGGTTGAATATTAGGACTGAACCTAACTTCATAGTAAGATAGTATTAGAGAACTATAAATTTAGCTCCTTGTCTTATTATTAAACAGACAGTACCTTAGGAAGCCAAGATGAATAAATATAATATTTTTCTTGATCATACCTCGAACACAGAGATTAGCATACTACCCTTCCTTAGAAAACCATGATATTATCTAGAGTCCCTATATTTTAATTTCATATCTTGTTCCTCTGCAACCTTAACGCTCGCTAGTTGTGCGACGACTAATTATGTTCTTTTATTCTTTATTTTTTTTAATTCGTGCCACCTGATCCTTCTGATTATAGGCCAAGTGATTTCTTTTGATTAGGATATATATTTTGCTAGGATTATAGTTGTAACCCTTAAATTTTGAGTATGTGCCTTGTAGATAGAACTTGATAGTTTTGGAGTTGTTCTTGTAGATTGTAACTTGATGATTATCCTTTAGTTTTGAATCGTGTAACTTGTACCACACCTCGATACAAGTTGTATCCTCTGCTCACTTAAAGGCCAGTAACTTTTTCATTCGTATTATTGACACTTGTTCTATAAGCACTATGACTAAGACTTAAGATGACCATTACATATATAATTTAATAAGAGACCCTAATAGATACCAAGATCTTTTTCGTATGTACCCAATAAGAGTTTCTGCTTTAATTACAAGTGCAAAGTTATTTTGTAGAATCTCCTTTAAGGCAATTACATTATTAGTTAATTGTTTTAATTTGGGTAGTATGTCTCTACAACATAGTATCACATAGTCCTCTTGACACACTAATAAAGTGTAATGGAATGACACCAACTATAGACTTGCATAAGAAAAATAATGTTTAATCAGACTGTAGAACTTAGAAGCCCATACCCCTATTTGGTCGAACTAGCGACTTAAATAAGGAGTTAGTATGACAATTGTAGAGATTGTAGAGTCTTATCTTTTTTGTGAACTTGAATTATTTTGTACCTTCTTTTATCATAATCCAGCGTACTTATATTTTCTGGACTACCTCGACTTATGCTGCTATTATTAGCCTAGTTTTTGCAAGCTTATTCTTTTATCGAGCTTGCTCATGACATATGTATGATTGGGTGCACACAATGATACAATTGTCTAATCAGAATTGGTGTATTAAGGTCTAGCTAATCTTAGTGCGCTTGGTTCGCTCTTCGCATGACTACCTTACATGGATTGAGATATATATTTGACTAATAGAAGCATATACTTACCCCTAGACGTGTCTAAGCATATTGTGTCGATTATATAACTATACTGATATGAGCATGCGAATAAGAACTTACCAAATATGATTTTAATCCACAACTGCCTTGACAATTCCTTTTGAATTCCCTTAAACGCCTTGATCCCATACATGTATTCTATTACCCCCCTTGAACTCTTTATTATTGTTTTTCGTCTTCCCCTATTTCGAAAAAGACGAACACTCGTGCTTGGGTTACATTGATAGTACTAAGAATACCCCATAGACTAATCATATGACTGGGTGACTCTCTTTTATAATTGATTAAGGCATATCATATGTGATATATTTGGGTGTTAAAACTTTTGAGAAATTGCATAACATGATTAAATAATTTGAGGAATATTTCTTAGATGTATAGCCTATTGTGATAGACTGAGTAAATTATAAGTTGGGTAGATTGTAACTCCCTCACCCAAAATTAGACCTACTTGATTTAGATAGTGAGACTAAGGCAAGTTTGAATCCAATTAGAAATGTAACATTTTATTTTATTAATTTTACAACACAAATGTATCACTTAGCGCACCTTACCGTTGCCTTCGATAATTGGAGCACTACATTAGCCACTGCCCTCCTACAAACTTATACACCCTTGTCCTAAAAATGCTCGTATTCCATTCTGACCCTTGTATAACTTATAATTATACTCTCTTGTGCTACATTTTAGTCGCACAATATTCGTAGCGCAGACGTTATTTCTTAATTCTAAATAATTCTAATTTTTGTGTCCTTGTGCGTTCCAATCAAAATTGGAGACACAATCTTGACCCATTTTGTGCAACCCAAATTATGATATAATTCTACTCTGAATTCTCTATGTCCATGAATACTTGTGTTCTCTACCTAATTTTATCTCCATTTACTTCTAATTAATTCAAGAACACCCTGCGCATTAATTTTAATTAATTTAACCCAATTTTTATCTTTGTGCAAATTTTTATATTGTTGGCGCACTTTTATGACAAAAGTGCATGGAGGTATCCACACCATTGGACATGGCACATGAAAAAACACATTTTTCGTTCATATGAATTTTCTCCATAATTTTTGAATGTGCAACGCTCAACATTGTCCCCTCATTTAAACCTAGCCTTGCATTTTAAACAATGCAAATTATAGCCCTCCAAACATTCTCATGAAAATTAAAAATTATGGAGGTTAGGATGGAGAAAGGTACATAATAGCTGCAAATCTCTATCTTATAACATCCTTGACCTTCTATCATGGCATAGTTTTAATTCGAGGACAAAATTTTTATAAGTTGGGTATATGTAAAAGCCCCTAATTTTAATAAACCGTATTAAGTATTTAATTAATTATTTAATTGACTTATAATATTTATTAGCTAAATAGAAGAAATATAATTTATGGAATTTTTATGTTTAGGTAATTGTGCATTTAGAGGTTTTAGGGAGCAACCGTAATTTTTCTTAATTATTTTTATGTAGGAGACCATGTGGACAGTTGATAGATTTATTGTATACACTAATATAAATTCTAGAATTATATATATATATATATATATATATATATATATATATATATATATATATAATATATATATATATATATATATATATATATAATATATATATATATTATATATATTATATATATAAAGTTTATTAGTTAGAATAAATTAATGAAAAAGAAAGAAAAGAAATTAGAAAAGAAAAAGAAAAAGAAAAAGAAAAAGAAAAAGAAAAAGAAAATTAATGGATCTAAACTCTAAACCCTTACCTACTCGCTACCCACACCCATTAGAAACCCCTAACCTACCCGTTTACAAAGCAAGCAGCAGCTGCTGAGCAAAACGCAGCCACCCGCGCGGATTTCATCCCCCCCGACACTCTCTCTCTCTATATATATAATAACTCTCTCAAAAACCCTAACCCTAAACTTATCTACTCCACTCTACGACCGCCGTGCCGCCACGAGTTCCACCGCCGACCCAGAGCAGTCACCACCGGAGCAATCTGCGCCGCCACCGCCGTGTCCGCTCGCCGCGACCGCGAACACCCCGCACTGCAGAATTTGACTGCAGCGAAGCCCTGTTCATGACTCGTTTTTTGCGCCATCGCTCGACCAAACTCGATCCCTTCTTCACCGGTACGTTTCATGACCTATACCCCTTCAATACTGTGCATTAGTTTACCTCAAACAGCGCTTAAAGCTAGGCGAAAACCGAGGACCAAGTTGGCAAAAAACAACTTTTAGAACGCAAAAAACTGAGGTAACTATCCATGTTTACGGACTCGTATCTCCCACCACAGAGATCCGAATTTAGTTTTTTCTTTTTGGTATGCGAAGACCACCTAACCTAGATTAATTCCTGTCAATCACAATATTTTATTATTTGCTGTATGTAGACAATAAACAGATTGAAAACCCCGAAAAACCTACTTTTTCAATTTTTAAATTTGTGATACAGAGCGCCGCCCCGCCAAACGGGACCGCCCCGTCGCGTACCGAGTGCACCGAAAGGCGCGTACGGTATACCCAGACGTGTGGGGCTTTCGCGGAAAGCTGATTTGGGACGCGTGTGCGCGTCGGAATCAGCCCGTGTCCGTAAAAAATTCCTATATCGCGACTTTTGCAAAATCTCGCGTCATTTAGTGTACGCTAGTCAGAATGCGACAAAACTTATGCCACCGGACTCGTGGTATCGCGCTGGTCCTGTGACCCAATTTTTTACGCAATTCTGAGACAGTTGACCAAGTCGTCTATTGGCGGGCTCCACGGTTGATTTTTTGGACGAATTTGTGTTCGGCTCACCGGAATCCAAAATTGGACATACCGTTGAGTTCGTACTGACATTTAGAGTTTGTTTGACCTATAATTTATCCCATTTAGAGACCTTTACCCTTGGCACGCTTTTCGGTGCAGAGTAGGCCACATGTGGACCCCGCTTTGATCCGAAATTACCGTTTTGCCCATGTGTCCAAATTGGACGAAAGGGTAGTGATTTTTAGCTATCTCGCTGATTCTAAAAACGTTGGTGATGTCTATTTCAGCATCCGGAGACATTCATTCTGAGGCCATAGTTTCTGACTCTTGGTGTTTGACATCTGGACGTTACATTTTGTAACTCTCTTGTCAGGAAAGTATACCTTGTCATTGTACTGTTATTCATATTCCATATATTGCATGCATCTTTATTTTCTGTCATTAGTTCATATATTTTAACTGCTATATAAAATGCGCGTCCAAGAAAACTTGGGTGCAACGACGGTGTCGTCGGGATTTGTTTTTATTATGTATATACATTAACCTTGTTTATGAGACCGCCCCATTATCATGAATCATCATTAGGTTTCATTGGCTGTGACACAGTTGTTACACGAGTTGTGAGTCTCATATAGATCACGGACTGCGTATTGGGTTGGCCTCCTGTACGTATGGGCCGTGCGTTAGGGATAACTGCTGTTAGAAACTTTGCATGCTAGAAGACTCAGCAGTTATTAGTAGTCCAGGAACATAGCCTATTGTAGTACGGTGGTCCAATCCTTGTCCTTTTTTGGTTGCAGGGTTGGACTATTGTACTAAAGATATGCTATGAACCAAATCGTGTCATAGATATGACATGCTTAGAGCATGGGGTGAGGAGAACAACAAGTAAGACGTTTGGGCTCCTTTGTACTTTCCTTTTGTTCGCTCGGACGCTCCGTCGGAGAGACTGGTGGTGATGACCACATATATTACAGGCGGCCTCTGGCGTTCAAAAGACGACATGCTTTTTAGGCCCCTGATTCTCCAAGAGAATCATGCCAATCCCATTTATGGCCAGATAGCCCACGTGAAGTTGTTTTCAAACTGCATTCACAAAGATGGTTAGGCGACCCCATTGGATATTTATTTCAGTACTTTATTGACATGTTTCTATGTATCTTGTTATGTCCCTTTGAGGACCTGGTCCCTTTCCAAGTGTAGATGTTCATGAGTTTTCGCAGGAACGCAGATCCGGACTGGTTACTTATGTTCTGAGGAGGTCTTCTCTTTGAGTCTTAGTGATGGTTAGTTGTTGTACTTATATTGTGTTTGCTTTTATATTCGAGTTGGTAGTGGATTTTTTTCCATACAACTATCATCTTTAGATACTTTATATTGAGATCTAGTATATAGATATTGGTTATATAATTATATTTGATTTTCTGTGGATGAGATTTAGATTATGCCCTGTGACTTGTGATAGATTTATGCTACTTGTGGATTTGATATTCATATTACAGCGTACGCATGTGGTTTGGTTTTCATATATTGGAGTTGCCATATCCATGCGGCTGGCATGCTTACGTGTCCTAGTCCTTCATATTTTGGGACTGGGGCATGACAAAAATTTAGCGACGTTTAGCGACACAAATTACGTCGCTAAATTATCGACGTTGAGTCGCTAAACGTCGCTAATGGGAAAAATAATAGCGACACGAATACGTCGCTAGCAAACGTCGCTATAGCGACGTTAAGCGACGTATTCCCTGTCAGCGACTAGCTTAAATGCGACTTCATTGAAACGTCGCTAATTACGTCGCAAATTTATTTTAGCGACATTTTTAGGCCATTTAGCGACGTTTTCAGGCGTCGCTACTTTGAATTATTCTGGTAGTGACCAAACATTTTGTAGGAAACTATGTATATTAAGGAGATGTTATTGTAAAGACTTATTCAGTCATACTTTAGTCGGAGTTGTATAACTTCAGTTGTATTAACTAAGTATTTTAGCATGACTTGCATTTTATTCTAAAATTGTACAAGCGACAATCGCTGATACGGGTACGGTAGTATTCGTATGGGACGTAGCCTGGAGATGTAGTTACGTACCCGGCTCGCTGCATCTTGGGAAGCGGGGCGTGACACGACGTTTGTTTTTTAATGAAGTGGTTGTTGAGAAGTGATATGTTTTTCCACTTTTGAATATGGTGAGGTTACCTCCAATTAATATTATTTATTAATATTTTTTGTATGGAGTAAAAATTTAAGTATTAAATATTATGATTAAATAATAAAAATAAGTATTAATTTTTAATCCCACATTATTTTTATTAAATAATATAAATTAAATATTTATTTTGTAACTTAAATATAATTTTTTTTATTTAAGTGTTAAACAACCATTATTTTCTAACAATTATCATTATAATTTAATGTTATAATTATCATTTAATGTTATTATTATCAAATTTTTTTTTCTCTCTCACACACTTTTCTACTCTCAAACGTTATTTTTCATTCTCAAGCAGCATGGGAGAAGAGAAACCGGCAGGGGAGAGTAAAAATGGGTCGTAGACTCCATTAGTGCAAGATCCGCCACTGATTCCGTCCGCGTCTTCCATCCCCTCGGCCGCCACGTCAACATCGGATCCTCCCTGAACGTCGTTGTTGATTATCCCGCCGGCTCCCCTCTACCCGGAGCTCCAAGCTCGACGCCGGTGGAGCTCCAAGCTCCACATCCGGTTGAAGTTCCAGGTTCGTCTCTGCCCTCATGTGCGAAGCTCGCCGTCGGCTCCCCTCTGGCCATCGCTCGCCTCCGAGCGACTCTCCGCGTTTGCGGTCACCGCGGCCTCCCAGTGCTGCAGTTCCTCTTGCAGTTCAGATAAAAAAATTCGGAAGTAAAATGAAAGAAAATGGGAGGAGACATGAACTCTGCAGTGTCAAATCATGGAGTTCATGTATCTCAAGATAGTAAGATTCTTTATGCTTTCCGGTAGCAAAAAGAAGTAATATTCTTTATTGCTTTAGCCTTGACGCCTCCATGCATCACATTCATACCACTCATTGTATTTGCGTACATACTAATGATTATTTTCACATAAATTCCAAGATATTTCATCATTTGGAAATGGGTCCACCAAAGCGATTTTTTTCTTTTATTTTATCGGTAGAAAAACGCCCTTAATCCACTTATTAGCTTCAAAGTCAGTAAGCTATGAGCCAAAGATAGTGAGTTTTGGCGTTATTTGCTTAGAACCAGTCTTAAAAGAAATATGATTCTTAAGCTGAAAATGAAAAAAAAATTAAAAAAAAGGAAGAAGTATGCGGAATATTAATTCCAATCGAAATCCAGCAGTTTTAGGCCGATTGGAGTTCCTACCATTAATCTGAATTTCAGGCGATCTGGTACAGTAGGGTTGATGATTGATGAGAGAAGATATCACTAGCTATTATACTAGTAAATAGTAACCATGCAAAAAAGAATCAAATGTGAAGTGGTAGAGGTGGTGGCAACGTAAAAGTTTTGTTACAGAAAAGAAAAAGAAAACCAAGTCTCAAGCATCAAATTAACCCAGATAATTAAGAAGCTGCCACAGCGCATGGAAGCTGTTGAATAAACAAGGAATATATATATATATATATATATATATATATATATATATATATATATATATATATATATATATATATATATATATCCAGCTAGCTTCAATTCAAAAGAGAAATTTATTAACCTACCTACCTACCCAGCTACTTTGGATGTTGATAACGTACAGTTTTCGTATGCTTCATAGCACACCCATCTTGTTTTCGGTGGGAGAGGGTATGGAGGGAGATAATGATGATGATGTAAGGATGCCAGTGAAAATGTACGTTAGGGTTGAGAGATGTTACATATATAGGGTTAGAGCATGTCCAACGCTAATGTCAGTTTGGAAAAAAAAAAATTATCACATAGGAATACCAATTTGGCTTGTGTGAATATAATCTTACTATCTAGAAAAAATATTATCTTGTATTTCATGTCATATAGGAATCATAATCTATAATTAACAAGACAATAGGATTGGAGATGCTCTTACTGGAGTTTAAGTTCCACTGGTTTATCGAAGCAAATGATGTTACTAGTATTGTCTGGTGATGTTTCATGCACCCTAGAATATATATATATATATATATATATACTAGCTACACTTGAACTTTAGAAGGTGACATATGTCACTACACAACATATAAAAGTTCGCAGAGCTTAGCTCTCTGCAGCTTGGGCTAATCAAATTATTGAGTTGAAGGTGGTCACGGGCAAATGGCAATTAAGGTCAAATCAAATGCATCAATTCTTTGGTTCCAGAATTTGTTAAAACCCAATCCAATTATTATAACATCATATCAAAACCCGAAATGTTGGTCCATATTATTCAGTTGGGTGAAGTTATGGTGCATGTTATTAATTGCATTATTTTGAGTAGCTAGCTAACTGATCAGATCTGTTGTTCCACTATTTTTGTTATATATTATGTTCCTACTCTATTACATGTGGGTTCCAGCAGGTATAAAATAAAAGGGAGGCCCACGTGTAATAGGGTGGAAACAGAAATAGTGTGACAGCAGATCTGCTTCGCTAGTTAGATGGCTTGATCCTTAAGAAACCCCCAATTAATTATTTATGCATGTGTAAGATAACTAGTACTGATAGTGATTCCAAAGCTTCATTATTGTTTATTGAGATTATCAATCATAAAAATTCGTACATTTTCAACACGTCCGCACGGATCAGCAAATTTGGCACGTGTACATACGTACGCATGCATATTTCTTTGCCAAACTAGTATACAAACAATATTAGGCAGTGGTCCGCATATATAAATAAATTAAGAGCGAAAGAAAGCATCTAACAATTTCTCCCGTGGTCGGCGCGGACATTGAACGCGTTCGCAGCTCTCAACCTGGCGTTGCGTGGCGTGGCGTGCTTCAAGTTTCAACTAACTTCAACACGACCAGGCCGCAGTTTCTTTAAAGCTCACATCTAAATTTTTATTAATGACCCCGCAGTTTCTTTAAAGCTCACATCTAAATTTTTATTAATGACCCCCCTCCCCCCCCCCCCATCCATTTGTTTTCCATTCTCCAACTAACCAAAATTAATATTGTGATTATTTAGTTTTACGGTCTCTTGTAATATTAAAAATTTACGTTTATGTTCCCATATTGTCGGATTAATTTGGATCTCATCTAACGGTTGATTTTTGCTGAAAGTTTAAAATGGATATCTAAACGAATATTTTGACTATTTATGAGATCCTAAAACTAAACAAAAATATGTGAGAGTTATGTGACTTGGGTTATTTAGGTTTGCATTTTGAGAGTTGTGTGACTTAAGTCTAGTCCCCAATTGATCCTGAATCGACAACTTTTGCACTTCGGTCAAAACTGGACTTATGGCTAGTTTTTCATCGTATCTCGCATCTCCGGGACTCATGGTGATATTTATTTCAACATCAGGAGTTATTTGTTCCATTATGATATCTATGTTTCTCGTATCTGATACGTTCGTGTTTGATACATCGACTCTTCACCAAACGCGAATCAGACAAGTATACATTGCCTACTTGATTTACGGCATATACATGTCATGTACATTTCATCAATCGTTATCTTGATATGCTTGTTACTTGTATCTCTTGTTACATTTTCAATTATGTTACTTGTTATTACATGTTATTCCTATTAACACATATTAGACGTGATACATAGATTCATGTTGCATACGTACTAGGCTTGACTTAAATTCAAATTGGGATAGTTACTTGTATGTCTGATAGTCCTGAGTACATGCATGGTGAGACTAGATATACTTGTTAAAGTCAGACTGAAAGTGTCGTGGATGCGATTCGAATAATAGCATTGAGTGAGAAAAAAAGTTACTACGTGTTTGTGCTGTTATGCACATATCACTATATTAACTGGAAGATTATGTATCTGGAGCTATTGGCCTCCTCCATTTACCGATTAATTTTATTTCTGGAGCTACGGACTTATATTTAGACAGCTCATGCATGGGAACGTTGGCCTCATTTGTATTTCACGTAGACTGGTTACTAGTAGTTGTGCATGTCTTACTTGTTGTTCCTTTGTATGTTATTTACTGTACTTTATTTACGACATATATATATTACTAGTTATTTTTACGTGCGTTGCACGTTTTAAAAAAAAGCTATGATATTATTGAAAAATTAGATAGAAATTTAAATTATATTAGAATATTTTAAATATGATTTGAATATATTTTAATTATGATTTATAATAAATATGTTTTTATAATTTTTTACATGTGTTTTGTTATATAATATTATTTAGTTAGTTTAAATATTATAATATTATAGGATTTATACATATTTAGGTAGTTAGAAGAATTTTAGGTTTTTAATTTTTTTAAACTACGTGAGTAGTGAACTACGGTAGTTAATTTTTTGTTATTATTTTTAATTCATTAGTGATGATATACATACGACTTAGACGACTCATTTTTTGAGCCGTTTCTAAGCCGCATTATAATAGTAGATATTTTTCTATTTTTTTTATTAATTAGTGATGATATACATACGACTTAAACGGCTTATTTTTTGAGTTGTTTCTAAGTCGCATTATAATAGTATAATTTTTTTAATTAATTAGTGATGATATACATACGGCTTAGAAGACCCATTTTTTAAGTAGTTCTAAGCCGAGTAAACTGCAAAAAATTTCTCCCGTAATTTGTCTCGTTAGCAAATTGTCACGACCCGCACCCGAAAAATTGGGCATGAGCCGTGGGTACGTCCAGCCTACGCCGCAGAATCGGCGGTAGAACGCTGTATAGGTCCGTTCTAGGTCAACCAACTATCTATATAACTCACAAAATCTGACAATAACATCTCCAAAAGGAGGGCAACCACGCAATATATATATATGAATAATCCTCTCCAAAAGGAGGACAACCACGCAATATATATAATCTCTCAATCACAATAACTAGGGGAAAAAATAAGCACGATATGATATGAACAAAGAAACAGAACCAAAGAGTGCAAGACAATATCCAAAATACAGTCCAAGTCTACAATAGTCTAATCATCTCACAGCAGCAAAAGAATAAGTACAATCATCCAAAATATAATCAACTGGGAACAACCCAGAAAATCCACCTAGCTAACTAGGGCGCTAACGGCGTCTCCTCGCAGGGCTCCTCCTCAGTCTCGGGGTCACAGCACTCGTCAACACCCGGCCCGTAGAACATCGGGCAATAATCCTCAGGATCCTCTGGAAAAAATATGCCCAGTCAGGACTGGAGCGAAGTACATAACTCTGAAAGCAACTCCAAATACATGGTAAGGTGTATATGACGAGCAATAGAAAAGTATACAAGATGCACAGGAAATAAATATATGCTGGAGCACAATAAGTAGCTGCAAGGTAAACTGGAGAACAATACAAGTAATGGAAAAGTATCTGCAGGTGAGAAAACATGAATACTAGCTAAGTGCCTTGAGCACAAGTTCGTTATGTGATCGGCTTAGGTTGCACATGAAAAACACTACGATAACTCCGGTATGCGTGAGTTGCATAACCGACATACACATGAATACTGTTTGGCTTTGATCACATAACCAACTCCTACTCCCCTTCCCCACTAATACCATTGGATCCAACCACAACACGCTACGTACATGATAATAGCTCGCGCATACGAAGGCGAGAGCACAAGAAGCACATGATAGCACATGAGAATCAATACCCGAAGCACATGATGAAATACACGTGATAGAGTACCCGCTGAACACGGTAAGGGGGATAGCATCTCATGACGGGATCCACTAGTAC